>LZPO01087438.1:95091-110620 GCA_001675575.1 Neotoma lepida | reverse complement strand
AAAGAGCTGATTTCCTGCAACTCTTCAAGGATGGACCCTTATAGAGTTCAGAACATTCATACTGGCTCCCAGTTTCTCAAGCCCATTGGTTAATCTTTCCTTCCTCTTCAGGCTGAGCTGAGAACTCTTGGTGGGCTGCTTATTACAGTTTGGAGTTTCCTACCTGCATCTTGCTTATACCTTTAGTGATTTGTAAAATGAACTTTTGAAACTGTGTGCCCCTGGGTGAGGCAGCCTGAGCTGTTATTCCAGTTGTCTGTGAGGCTGCATCAGGAAGACTGAGAGTTCAAGGCTGAATGAGCAAAAATTTTCTGAAGTCCTAAAGAATTGCTTTTATACATAGGCTATAAACAGATGAGCGTATGCCATCCAGAAATTTAAAGCTTAAAATTTTCTTTTTATGGCTTATTATAATTTATTAATTATATAAAAGAATGAGCTTCATTATGACTTTTGTATAAGCATGTAATTTATTAATCATCTTTAATCCATTATTATCCTATCCTGTTCCCCCTTCCGTTACCCTTCCAGTACCTCCTAACCCTCCTACTTTAATGTATTGTCTGTATTGTTTTCGTTTCATTTAATTATTAGTTACATGTTTGCATGTGTGTATATATGCAATCTTTCATTCCATTTAGTATTGTTCACATGCTTATGTTTTAGAGCTGACCACTTGGAATTAGATATCCACTTATGGGCTCATTCCTAGGAGAGATTTGTTTTCTCTCTCTGCTGTCATCAGTTGCCTATAGGTCTTCATCTAGGAGTGGGGTCTTGTGGAGATTTCCCTGTCCATATTGGCATGTCCTCTGGTGTTGTAGTTGGGCATGTCTTGCTTAGGCTATGATATTCTTGGGATTGCCTGGGTGCAGCTTCCTGGTCTTGCAGAAGATATTCTGCATCTCTGTATTTTACAATCTTTTCATCCTCTCTTCAGAGATGTTCCCCAAACCTCAGGTGTAGGAGTTGGTTTGTATTCTTGAATTTTGCTTAAAACATTAGAGGTTTCACATTAGAGGATTCATCCCTTTGTTTCATATGATGCCCCAGGTTACGGCTAGTGGTGGACCATGGGATGGTCCTGCTGATGATTTTGATACTTTTAGGAGTGCTCAATCTCCTTACATCTCTTTGCAGTGGCTCTTTGGATCCTTTGCTTACTTCTGATGGTGGCAATCTCAGTGTGGCTGACATACAGTGAGTAATTCAAATACATCATTTGCCTAGGTAATGCCAATAGACACTAATTATTCTACAAAGATCATACTTTGTCCATTATTTTGTCTGTAACCAGGTGACATTCCAGGCAGTCTGGAATTTGTAAGTTTTTTCTTTTCCCCTGGACCCATCAACCCTTGGACATTACAGTGACTAGGGCTGCCTTGGGCTGCCTTATTCTGTCTTACTCATGATCATGTTCCTTCTGATAATAGATGTGTTGCTGGTATTCTGGTTTTGGAGCTCTGGTAATTATGAATCTGACATATACATGCTGTAAGAAACAGCTGTACAAAATAAATTATGTCATTTTGTGGATTTTTCTCCCAGCTCATACTGAGGACATGATTAAGTGAAAAGACTGAATCTATACACAGAAATTAGAAGTTCTGGAGCTTCAGATTTATCTTTCATTTGATGCCATCACATCCCTTGAGAAAACCACTGATGGGCTCCAACACAGTTGCATGTCTGCATATTATTGTCTTTCCTCCTGTGGGTAGTCCATCTGCGCCAATGATAACTGTGCTAATACTTCATGTTTCTTAGTTCAAATTTTCTTGTTGTGTTAGGTTTCTCTGAATATTTTACTTAAGTATTTATTTGTTAGTCTTGTGCTATGAAAATAATGAATTAATCAGAACATGTGGTGTTTCCACAGTAGTATTATTTAGCTATTTCACCCACTTTACACTGAAGTTGCCAATAGCGAGGAATTAATGTTTCCATTTTTATAGTGAGATAATTGAAGTGTTACTTTTTAAGTGTCAAAATAGCAATTAAAATAATGATATATGTTGGTTGTTAACATGAAGCTTTTTTCCCTAATCATTATTTTTTTTTTTTTGGTTTTTCGAGACAGGGTTTCTCTGTGTAGCTTTGGCGCCTTTCCTGGAACTCACTCGGTAGCCCAGGCTGTCCTGGAACTCACAGAGATCCGCCTGCCTCTGCCTCCCGAGTGCTGGGATTAAAGGCTCTAATCATAAATTTGATATTTACTGTTCATGGACATTTTTTGAGTTATGTCTGCTACTAATTTTAGTTTTTCAGTATAGTCAAGAAAAATATGAACTGGGAAAAACTCTAAACAACCTCACTCAAAATTATCACATCCTGCAAAATGACAACTACGTAAAGGAAGGATTATTGAGAAGTAAGTCTAGAGAGTGTGATGACTTCAAACATCAGAAGGAAGTGAACTCCGTCAACAGCAAACAGAACGGATGCTGCGGTGAAACTAAGGTTGTTTTAGATTGCACACAGCGCACAGGTAAGGGGGGGACCTTGAACAGAGAATTGCATTATTCTATATTGATTCTTCTTCAGAAGAGTTGAAGTCCAGTTAGCAGCTAAGAATGCTGGTGATCCCTGAGTTAATAGGTGGAGTTTCCTTGTCTCATGGAGGGGACTAGAACCCTGGAAATCACCATTTGGATTAGGAAAATCTTACTTCCCAGAACTCAGTGGCATTCTGTCTCCTACTGCCCCCAGGGGATGAAAGCTCATGTCAGCACAGCTGAGAATTCAGGTCATTTTCATGTGTGGTCAAATCTCAGTCCCCATTTTTTTTGTTGACAGAATGTGGAAGTTTCCAGTAAGAGAGTATTTACCAAATTCTTAGGCTGAAATGGACTTAAAGCATTTACATGCATGCAGTCATAAAAGTAATTGTGTTTGTGTGTTTGTTTCCCTTCTGCCCTGGCATCAGAGAGTTGGCCTGTCTGTGACCAAGGTGTCCTCCCTGCAGCACACATGGGAGCTTCACCATGGTGCCCACACTGGTGTATCTCTATCAATGACACAGAGATGAAAATATCAACCGTTACAAGGAAACTTTCTTTCCTTACATCATGACTGGTCAACTTTAATTGACACAGTTTATAATTCATTATTAAGTATTTTTTTTCAGAATTTAATATTCACAAAGAACTCTTGAATATGATCTCACTGTGCATGATAGCAGGAGTTGACAATTATTACTGAGGGGCTAACACTATCTTTAAAACTGGTAAATTTTAAAACATGTGACAGAGAAAAAGATAAAGTCCAAAAATAGTGGTTGAGGCACTCCAGACTCATCAAAAATGTTTTATATTATTATTTTAGAAAAAAATAACTATCATTTCTAAGTGGCAGCATGATTCTGCAATGCTTGTAATTAGAACACCAAGGCAGGAGGACTGCAAATTTGAGGACAGTCTAGGTGTCCAGCAAATTCCAAGCCAGCCTGAACTACAGAGTGATGATACCTCTTCTTAGAAAAACAAAGGTTGGACATAAAGTTTTATTAATAGAGATAGGGGATCCCCGGCACCAGACCAAACAAATAAATCACACTGAGATGTTGTAGCTATATAAACTACACGTTTTAATGTATTCAGATTTGACACTTGGGGCATGTGGGTTTATCTCTGAAGGCAGGAGAATAGAAAATCATCATCAAAGGCTTCCTTGAATGTCAAGGTAAAATCATCTAACATAGACCACAGCATAGCTGTATTGTACAGTAGCATGTGGGCCACTGTGGGAACAGTGCATTACTGCAGATCTAGCATTGCATAATCCATGTTACTACTTCTGAGCAGCAAGTGCTCATTTCCCTTCCCTCTGGCTGCTGGGATCTTACAGACCTCTGCTTTTTAGTGCTGGGCTATGTTAGAAACCCTATCTGAGTGGAATCAAAAAGTGTGGTCCTGGCCCTGGTTTGTTCTATCTTCAAATTCATCCATGCTTCTCTGACAGACTTTCTTGTAGACTTTTGAGAAAGGGAAGATATTGCGAAGACTCTATTGTCCCATTCGTAATGAATCGGCTCATAATAGCGCACTTAGTCCTGATACTCGGCGAGCAGCAGTCAGGAGTCAGCTGGGAGACTCTTACTACACAGTTGGTCACTTAGGTCAGGATCTCTCTTTTGGGTTAGATGTGACAAATGGTTTCATTCTGTAGCATAAGCTGCCTTGGAACTCACAGTATAGCCAAGGCTGGCCTGAAATTCACTGCTTAACCTAGGCTGACCTCAAACTGGAGGTGAATCTCCTGCCTCAGCCTATGGAGTGCTGGGTTTATACACATAAGTCATCACGCCCAGCTGGATCTACTTCCCTTTCAAGGATAAATAGTATTCCTTTGTATGTATGTGCTACATTTTCTCTATTGATTCATCCAT
The DNA here is from genome assembly GCA_001675575.1 of Neotoma lepida. Lineage (NCBI taxonomy): Eukaryota > Metazoa > Chordata > Mammalia > Rodentia > Cricetidae > Neotoma > Neotoma lepida. The sequence goes on along the minus strand of LZPO01087438.1, from coordinate 106,230 downwards.
AATGAACATTTAAATTTTATCCATATCTCTATTATAAACAGTGCTGCATAGAGCATAGGTGTGCAGGGGTCTCTCAGCATTCTAGTATCTCAATTTCTTAGAGTGTGAGGTTTTACTTAGTTACAGATGTGTAATAAACACATTGTTCTGTAGCATGAATCCTAATTGGTCTTATAATAAAAACCCAGAGCCAGATACCAGGGCAAATGCTGAAAGATCAGAGAAAACAAGACACAGCCACTTCTCACCTCACCAACTCCTCAGCTGAAAGGGGAAGATCCTGTCTCCACAAATCTTCAGATTGAATGCCCCTGAGTCCTGTCTCCACCCACCTTATATTCCTTTCTCTGCCCAGCCATATCACTTCCTGTCTCAACCTTCCTAGTACTGGGATTAAAGGCATGTGACTCCCAAGTACTGAGATTAAAGGTGTGAGGCATCATTGCCTGGCTCTGTTTCTCTTTTAGACTGAATTAATCTGTAGTCCAGGGCAGCATTGGACTCACAGAGATCTGTCTGCCTCTGCCTCCTGAGTGCTAGGATTAAAGGTATGTGCCACCACTGCCTGGTCTCTATGGCTAACTCTGTGGCTGGCTCTGCCCTCTGATCTTCAGATAAGCTTTATTTGTTAGAGCATATACAAAATATCACCACAGTTCTAATAACAGAATACCAGAAAATAAGAATTTTCACCATTGCCTTATCTGTTGTAGGGAAACATGTTGAAGGACACTGGTTCTGCTGTGGCATAAAATGTTATTATTTCATCAAGGACAATAAACACTGGAGTGGATGCAAACAGACCTGCCATGACCGCAGCTTATCCCTTTTGAAGATAGAGGATGATGATGAACTGGTACCGAAGACTCCTTTCATGCTGCTTTATTCTTAGACTCCTTCTCTAACCCTTGGATAGTGAGAAACTGAGCGTAGGTGTTTCAGAAAAAGAATCCTCCAGTGGTTGTGTGTGGTTTTCCTGTAGTGTGAGCAAAAATCATGCAGTAAGAGTTTCCCAGTCCATTCCTTCCTGCCCCCTATTTAGTTTTGGGACACAGGGTCTGTTATGAGGAGACTCTTTACTAAAGAGACAGTCCTGTCTTTGCAATTTCTTCCCTTTCTCAGGAATCTGCAAGAGAATCCTGCAGAGAAGCATGTTTTACCTGAATAAGTTTAGCTCTTTGGTACAGCACATCCTGTGACTGACAGTTATTTATCTCCCTAGAGCACCAATTACACCCAGAGAGGCCACGGTCTAGGACTTGCTCTTTGGAACTCAGAAGTGAGATTCCCTGAGATGAGTAATTAGATAACAATAGGGAAAGTAACTGACCTCTGGGCCAATCTGCAAAATGGAAATTATATGAGAACCATGGAATTACACAGTTTTTCCTGTTAGCCCCATGTTGATTTTCACTGAATCTGTCCGTAATATTTACTTCATAATATTTTGTTTCAGAAAAATATGTCTATCCTTAGAAATGAATATTTAAAGGAAAACAAGTGGCCAGGATCCTGACATTAACTGTTTACATTTGTCACTAATTTCTTCAAATCCATAGAGGGTATTTTTCTAGAGAAATGGTTGAATGATTAACTTGAAACCTCAGTCATTTAGAACATGATGCACAATTTCTTCACCAATTTAATACATGTCTGAATAACTGCAGCATAAAATAAAATTTTAATGTCAAATAATGATATAATTTTCCATTTGATACAATAAACATACGTAAATTTAAACTCATATCCTAAAATATATTCAGTAATTTTATTAGTCATCATTCCACTCCTATGTCACATGTAAGACACACTAATTACTTCCAAATATCTCCCCCTTCCTCAAGTTCTGTCACTTTCAGATCTGAATAACTGCATGGCTTCCTTGCTGGAACATGGAGGGTAATACACAGCTTTTCACAGAGAACTTGGATTTACCATCTTAATTAAATTGTTTTTTTTAGACAAGGGGTCACTTGTCTAAAAAATCAGAAAAAAAAATAAGAACACTTCCCACATGCTTCTGTGGTCTTCTGAAATGTGCATTTGAATAATTTCATGAAGTGTCAGGCTTGCTTAAGGAACCAGGTATGCAATGTGCATTTAGGGATCCGGAGCAGAAATATTGTGAGTTCAGGGTCAGCGTTGGCTACACAGTGAGACTTTCTCTGAGAAACACAGTCACAAATCATTTCATGAATCCAGTATCTCCAGCCACCTGAAGTTTTCATTTTAAATAACTTAAGTAACTGACATCGGTTTTGACACAAATGAGCTACTAGTGGGAAATCACTTTAAAAATGAACTTGGAAGGACTGAAGCACTGGAGGACAGGACAGCAGAGAACTGACATAAAAATAGCTGGGATCTGTTATCTTGTTCTTTCCTCACCAGCCAGAGGGAAATTTTACCATCAGATGTGTCTTTTCCCTTACAGAAGTTCCTAAAGTCCAGGCTTACTNCAAACAGTTACTGGATTGGATTAAAATATGATGAAAGGAATCGGAAATGGCAATGGATTGGCGATGTCCCATCTAAACTGTGAGTTACCTGAGCCCTCACACTCTGACACTGGTGCACAACTGGGGACAATGGTGTGCAAAGGCCTTTCTCTCATTACACAAGGCTTCCCTCATTTTCTATGGAGCTCACAAGTAAGGACAAGATGCATAAGGCAGTGTTTGAGCAAGTGTTAGATAGGGAAGAGGAATGGTCAAGAAGCTGACTGCTAGTGATGTAATACTGAACACAGCTCAGATTGTATGTCCTAAGATACACAGGGCACAAAAACACAAAGCTTAAGATCATCTGAAGTGACTTGATCATCATGAATGACACCATAAGTGTGAGTATCTTAAAGATAAATTGGACTTGCTTCTGTAGTTAGCTTATATAATTGTTAATTTATAAATATAAAAACATGTTTATATATATATATATATACATATGCATATCTACTTTTTACTTCAAGGTGCTGTAGTCTATAAGCTCTAAGTTTGTTCATTTCTGACCTGGTAGAAAATTGTTCATTGATTTTCTTTGTTAATAACATTTCTTAAAATTCTCATACATATACAGAATGAAATATGGTCATATCATCCCCTACTTGCCCTCTCAACCGTCCCCTGACTGTACCCTAAGGTGTTCCCATCTGACTCATGTTTTCTTAATTGATGCTGTCCATTGGTGCACATTTGTAGGCCATCCACTGGAGCAAGGATACTTCCCAGTAGCCACAACCTTAATAAAGAATGGATCTCCCATTTCCAGTACCTGTCACCTAACAATAGTAGCTCATTAAGAGATAGAGGGCCCCTCCCCCACTATGCTGGAATTTTGGCCAGCTGGATCTTGTTCAGGACTCATATAGGTAACCATAGCTGCTGTGAGTTTGTGAGTGAGAAAGTCTTGTCATATCCAGATGGCAGGATTTCACAGAGCTTTTCCTATCAGCTGGCTCTGACATTTTTTCCACTTTCTCTTTCCTGTTGTTTCCTGAGTCTTGGGGTGGTGATGATGGGGGAGAGAGTTGATGAAGATGTCCCCATAGGGCTAAACACATTTTCTCTTCTCTTCTGGACTTTGACTAGTTCTGCTGCTCTGTACTGATTACTGCAAACTGCAAAGAAGCTTCTCTTACCAAGGTTGAGAGCAGCCCACATCTAGGCCATAAACACAAGTATTAAGAGTACAATTTGACTACATGCCCATTTATCAAAATGATTGTAGCAGTTTCCATCCTAGGGCCCTTGACCTCCACAATCAAGGATGTGTATTACAATACCAAACATGATATCACTTATGTAGGAAAGATCTCAACTCCAATAAGAAAGCACTTAGTTATCCTATAACAATGGTACCGCTGGGCACACCTTGTCTAGCAGGTCAGTATTGAAGGATGCAGGTTCCAGTGCTGGGTAAGACTATTCATATCTTTTCTCCCCCAGTAGCCTGCAAAGCACATTCTCATCCTTTGAAAACTAGGCCAAGGGAAGATGTTTCCTGATTGATTTGAAATTGATTTCTCTATGTCCTGACATCAAAGTGTGTGGTGTCTTCAGCACTTGAGTCTTACCGTGTAGCTGTGGTGGGTAACCAATGGCAATGGCACTATGCTGTGCCGTGTTGGAGACTTCGGTGGTCTCTCTGACCAATAATTCCTCTGGATGCATTCCCTGCTTTACACTTTGAGTTTCATGTTTTCTGTGGTTCAAACTCTTTTTATAGTTATATTTTAATTTCAATTACAGTTTTTGATTGAATATATTTTGATCAGTTTTTCGACACCCAATGCCTCCCACATCCTCCTCACCTCCCTACCCACCTAAAATCAAGTTCTTTCCTTCTCTCTTCCCCCTCAAAAAACATAAGTGAAAATAAAATCACACAAAAACACCAATCAGATAAAAAATGTTAAAACACACACACACACACACACACACAAACTCCAAACCACCAAAGGAACATAGAGTCTGTTTTGTGTTGGTCAACTATGAGCTTGCTAACTAGTGGGTGTCCATAAGGCCTTTTATAAACCTTAGTTTTGGTGAGTCCACCTTTGACCCTCTCCTGCTCCTTATTCCCCAGTACTATTGTCATTTAATCTTCTAACCCTCAGAATTCCTCCTTCTATTTTCATATCACACATTATCATTCCTCCTGCTTATTGATGATTTTAGAAATACTAATATTGAAATTTCTCACAGGAATTCTGTATTTGTCCAAAACTAATGTTAGCATATATATATATGCATATGTATGTATTTAAAAACCCAATGCTTATTGTCCAACTCCTAGAACATGACCATTCAAAAGCAAGCAAACAAACAAACAAACAAACAAAAATGGAAAATTCTGTTTTCTTTGAGGGTGTTGTCTTTTTTCCTACTTTTAAAATTTATTGCTGGGTGGTGGTGGTGCAGGCCTTTAGTCCCAGCACTTGATGGCAGAGGCAGGCATCTCTCTGTGAGTTCAAGGCCAACCTTGTCCACAAAGTGAGTTCCAGGACAGCCAGCACTGTTACAGAGAAGCCTATCTTAAAAAACTAAAATTAATTAATTAATTTTTCCCCTCCTTTCTTCCTCTCCTCCCAGTCTGTCTCCCAACCTCCCTTTTTCTCCCACCCTCTAATCCACTCCTCCTCCTTTCTCTTCAGAAAATGGCAGGCTCCCATGTACATCAGCCAGCCATGGTGTATCAAGTCGTAGTAAGACTAGGCACCTCCTCTCCTGTTGAGGCTGGATGAGGCAAGCCAGTGTGAGGAAAGGGCCCCTCTTTTTGTACACTGTGAATTGTCACTGTTAATGGTTTCATAAGAAGCTGGATGGTCAATAGCAGACAGGATTCCCAGGCACAGAGGATACTGGGAAGAAGGGAAGAGACAGAATGAGTTGCCAGCAGACAGAGAGGGAACAGGCACTCAGAAGGGGAGGTAAAGCCATGAGTCACATGGCAACATGTAGCTGAATATAAATGGGTTAATTTAAATTATAAGAGCTGTTTAGAAACAAACCTAAGCTATCAGCTGAGCATTCATAATTGATAATAAGTCTTTGTATCATTGTTGGGGAGTTAGTAGCCCAAAAGAAAAGTCCATATACGGGTTCTAAAAGCAGGTAACAGAGTCAGAAAAAGCTCCTGCTCTCACAGTTGGGAGACCCACAAGAAAACAAAGCTACACAACTGTCACATGTATGCAGCGGGCCTAGGTCACTCCCATGCAGGCTCACTGGTTTATGTTTCAGTCTCTGTGAGCCCCTATAAACTCAGGTTAATTGATTCTGTGGTTTTCTTGTGGTATGCTTGGCTTCTCTGACGCTCACAATCATTCTTCCTCTCTTCTACAGGATTCATCAAGGTCTTCATGAGATTTGGCTGTGTGTCTCTTATTGTTTCCATCTGTTGCTAGGTGAACCCTCACTGGCAATTGGGCTAGGCAACAATCTATGAGTACAGCAGAATATTATTATAAATCATTTCACTGACTTTTTTTTTGCCAGTCATTTTTGGCTCTATCCTAGGTCTCTGGGCTGTCTGGCCTCTGGGTCCTGGCCCTCCAGGCAGTTTCAGAGGTGAGCTCCCTGTCATGGTATGAGTCTCAAGCTCAACCAGTCATTGGATGTCCATTCCCATAATTTCTGCACCACCTTTACCCCAGTATCTCTTATAGGCAGGGCAAACTATAGATTGAAGGTTTTGCAGCTGAGTTTGGGTCCCAATCCCTGCACTGGATGTCTTGCCTGGTTACAGGAGATGGCCTGTTCAGACTCTGTTTCCCACATTGTTAGGAGTGTTAGCTAGGGGCACCCTTATAGATTCCTGGGAGTTTCCATTGCACTAGGTTTCTAGCTCATCCCAGAGATGCCCCTCATTCCAGTTATCTTTCCCAGTACTCTCTTCCTCTATCTTCCGCCAACCTGATCCCTCCTGTTCCCATGCCTGCCCACTCACCCCAATCCAGAATCCTGCCCCCTTCCACCAGCAATGTCCATTCTATTTCCGCTTCAATGAGATTCATTGATCCACTTATCCACCCTGAGCCCTCCTTGTTACTTAGCTTCACTGGCTCTGGAGATTGTAGCATGGTTATCCTTTAGTTTATAGCTAATATCAACCTATAAGTGAGTACATACCATGTTTGTCTTTCTGGGTCTGGGTTACCAAACTCAGAAGGATCTTTTCTAGATCCTTCCATTTGGTGGCAAGTATCATGTTAACATTGTTTTTAAGAGCTCCATGATACTCCATTGTGTAAATGGACCAAATTTTCTTTATCCATTCTACTTTTGATGGATGTCTAGGTTGTTTCCAGTTTATGGCTATTATAAATAAAGCCTCTATGAACATAGTTGAGCAAATGTCATTGTGGTAGGATGGAGCATCCTTTGGGTATATGCCCAAGAGTGGCATAGCTAGTCTTGAGGTAGGTTCATTACCAATTTTCTGAGAAACAATGATGTCGCTTTCCAAAGTGGCTATATAAGTTTGCACTCTCACCAGAAATGGAGGAGTTAATTATAATTTTTAATTGCCTTTTATCTCATTTAAAAATCATTTTAATTTTTACTTATTTTGTTGTTTTTCAATAGAGATTCATGTGTCCCAGACTGGCCTTGAACACCTGATCCTTGTGTTTCCAACTTGCAGGTGCTGGGACTACTGGCAGGTATGACTATGCCTGTCCTGTCTTTTGTCTCTTGAAAGATATCAACCATTTTTATTTTACAAGTGTTAGATGGTAATCCTAATGCCTGAAGTTTTATGCATTGAATGTACTGTTTCTGCTAGATTTTTCATGATGTCATTTTCGTTGAGGCATTTACTGAAATTTTTTCTTCAATGGCTACAGAAACTATCCACAGTGGTAACTGTCTCAGAATTCTTTCATTCAGTGCCTAAGAACATGGCAAGTCTGGTCACTTCTATTTAAATGTGGCCCTGCCATTGTGGACAGCTAGATTCCAACTCTGCAGGAAAATAATTTCCTTTCTCTCCTCCAAGTACGCTCTCAAGCAGGATGTCACAGAGGTGGCCAGAGGACAGACAGCTTTACAAGATGTTTTAACATATTCAAAGCACATAGATTATTAGTGTTGTTATTTTGGTTTTTCTATTTGAAGTATCATTTCATACAGGCTAGCCTGCATCTACCTCCCAAGCACCAGGATTGATGCTGTTTTCCACCATGACTGGCCACAGAGTTAATGAATTTATTTACAGCCTACAGCACCATACAGACTCAGAGATGTGCGAGTGGTAACATTTGGAGTAAGGTGCCAATGGCTGAGAGGATGCCTGCATCCAGGTTAAAATATCTTTATAGACCTTGTCTATGCTACAGAACTGTCCCTTGATGATTGCATGGTTACTAGGGCCAGACCTGAGGATTCATTATAAAAGCCTGGTGGTGAGAAGATTTCTTTGACCATCATGAGCATTTTTTTTTTTTTAGTAGGAAGATGTGGTAGCTTGGACACCTGTTTCAATGTCAAGTTTTAATGGACCTAGTGAGCAACTGTGAGATTAACTTGTGTTTCTTGTGTAGAGGTCCAGATGGGCATCATCATGGAGGTAAAGTTAAGAGCTCACAATACAGAGTATGTGCTCTATGTATATCCTGTGAATAGTTAGTGACTACTGGGTCTTTTCCTCTTTGCCCATGTTCAACATACATGCTTTATTGATTGCACCCATAATCATGTCTCGTGGCTGTCTAATGTGTATACTCAGTCCTACTGTATCTTACTGATCTCTATGCCCCAAAGGTCAATTAGTTTCATTTATCTTCTTTTTCTGTTCCTATGGTAAACCTAAATACACTATTTCTACCTGGATTGTATCCAGGGCTCAAAAAATGATGATCTTTTGTTGAAGCTTTATCCCTTTGACATCACAGCCTATGGAGTTTAGTGGATTTCATTCCCTGTTTTATGTTCTTTTGCACAGATTCTCATCAGCCTAGCCTGGATAAATCTCACTGGATTGCCCAAGCCATGAGACCTTGTCCTGTATGCTGCATGCATTTATTTTTTTCATATTTTTAAAATGTCTTTATTCCAAAAAGCATTATAAGAAATGAACTGTAGTGTAAAATTATCTTTTGGAGATACTGAAAATTAAATTTACTTGAAGATGAAAAATAAACAATGTGGAAATAGATAAGGAGTTGAATTGTGATCAAGAGAACATTTTTATTTTTATTTTTTATTACATTTATTTATTTATGTGTGAATATATGTACCTGTGTTCTCATATCATAGCACATCTGTAGTTAGAGGTCAGTTGAAGGAGTCACTTTTCTTATTCTACTGTGTGGTATTTGAAGTCTGAACTCAGGTTGTCAGGTTTGGTGGCAATAGCTTCTATTCACTGAGTCATGTTACTGGCCCAAGACCTTTTTTAAATGAGTTTAGAGGAAACAAAAAAACTTTAGTAGAACACTTACAATTAGTTCAGTATTCTGTGTATTTTGGTCAACAAAATTGTTTTTAAAATCATGGCCTATTTTATAACATCAATATAAGCTTCAAATTTTAATAACTGCCCATTATATGTTTTGTTTTATAGTAATTTGATGACAGTGAAATCATTAAAGGAGAGTGAAGGCTGTGCATTTCTCAAATTCGGAGGTATACAACCTGATGACTGCGGTAGAAACCACCCCTGTGTCTGTGAAAAGAAAATGGATAAATTCCCTGATTCAGTGAACAGTATGAAGGAGAGGTAAAAATGGAACATTTTGTCGTCTTTGTTGGTTTCCTGTGATGATTTATGACTACTTAATGACTGAATATTTTAACAACAGGCCTCAGTCAGCTGAGAAAACACAGCAATGAGCTGGAAAGGGAAGAAATGTTCTGCTGAGATCTAACTTAACACACCAGAAGCTTTCTTCCTTCCTACTAAACACAGCAGCTCATGTCTGGAGAATGGATGCCCTTTGTTCCAAGCCTGAAGAATCATTCATTTGTTCCCTGAATGACACATGGGACCAAATCCTGAACCCTGATAATTAATCACATAACTCATCATCACTAGGATAAACCATTTCAATATCCCATTGCTTTGACCTCACAATTAAGAACTATGATGCAGTATGGGGTTCTATTCGTCAGTTGGTTGGTTAGTATTTGTTATTTTTAGCAGGTAGAAGAATTTATGCTTAGAAACAGTTATTTTCTGTAAGATACAATTTCAGATTTAATGAATAGTTACCAGACTAGCTCAAGAAACTCATACAATCATCTATAGTCCATATGTGTTTCTCTCTCCCCCCACTCTCTGTCTGACATATTTGCTGATAAGTTGAAATCCCATAGATACAGTAATAGTCATTGAGGCCAGCTGGATGTCATGGCTCAGATTTATAATCTTATAAGTACTTGAGTTTGAATGTAGTCTTGGCTACATAGCATGGACTACAGAAAGAGACTCTGTCTCATGAAGCATAATAATAATGATAGTGGTAATAATAATACTAAACTGTCCATAAATATTTTCCAAGCAATTTCTATTATAGTATCATTCTAAAATGATAAGACTCAAGAAATTTAATATTGTGCTAGTAATATGATCTATTCCATAATTCATATTAATAATTGTCAGTTTTCTGAGTTATATCACTGTTGGTATTTCCTCTCATTCACTATCATCAGTGCTTTCACTTGTAATGTCCTTTCAATCTAAAATGGTTATTGACTTAAGACGTATTTATTTTTTGACTCTGACATTAAAATATCAAAATTGACCTTCGAGCATGTATGCAATAAAATGTCCCCACTGTAAGTCATGAGAAATATGAATTAAGAAAATATGTACATGTCTTCAGGAACTATTGTGCAGACTAGTTTTATGTCAATTTGACACAAGCTAGATACATCTGAGAGGAGGGAACCTCAATTGAGAATGTGCCTCAATAAGATCTGGCTGGAGGGAGCCTGTAGGGCATTTTCTTAATTAGTGATTAATTGGGAGGGCCCAGCCTTTTGAAGGTGGTGCAACTCCTGGGCTGACAGTCCTGGGTTCTATAAGAAAGCAGGCTGAGGAAGCCATGGGGAGCTTCCAGTAAGCAGCTACTCTCTGTGGCCTGTGCATCAGCTTCTGCTTCCTGGTTCCTGCCAGGTTTGAGTTCCTGTCCTGACTTCCTCCGATTATGAACAGCAATGCTGAAGTGTAAATCAAATAAAACTTTTCCTTCTCAACTTGCTTTTTGGTCATGGTGTTTCATCACAACCACAGAAACCCCAACTAAGAGAACAATGGCATTTTTTGCCACCCAAAGCTCTTCTCTACTCCTTGCCCTACCTGGGCCCTGGAAAGCAGACATATGCTCTCTTGTACTGTAAATTAGTAAGGCATGGTCCAGAGTGTCATGTACTAAGTACAGATTTGTATTTGGCTCCATTTTTCACTGCATCTTTTACTATTATTATTATGATTATTACTTTTTAGGTAACTCAAGCTTTTTTCACAGATAAGTGGTTCATTTTCTTGTTAAAAAGCACTTTGTGGCCGGGCGGTGGTGGCACAGGCCTTTAATCCCAGCACTCGCGAGGCAGAGGCAGGCGGATCTCTGTGAGTTCGAGGCCAGCCCGGGCTACCAAGTGAGTTCCAGGAAAGGCGCAAAGCTACACAGAGAAACTC
>LZPO01087438.1:72656-87753 GCA_001675575.1 Neotoma lepida | reverse complement strand
GGAAAGGATGAATGGGAGAGCAATGAATGAGATATCTTGATAAAGGGAGACATTGCAGGGTAAGGGAGAAACCTGGTGTTCGGGAAATTCCCAGGAATCCATAAATATTACTCTTAATCAACTAAATCTTCAGAAATCTTCAGACCCACACCATCTCTTGATAATCAAATATTTAAAAAATAAAATATGAAATCTGTCAAAAATCAAACATTCAAAAATACAGGAATGCCTTTTAAAATTCTATATAAACATTTTTTATAATCAATGTTTTATTAAAGAAAAATTAAACAAAGCTACCCAATTGGAAGGATCAACCAACATACATTATATAAGTAGGAAATTCTTATAAGGAAAGACTAAAGTGATCACTGATCTGTAACCAATCATATATATTCTTTTTTAGAATGTATTTATTTAATTTATTTATTTGTGTATGTATTTTACATCCTGATTGCAGTTTCCCTTCCCTTATCTCCTCCCATGTCCTCTCCCGCCTTGGCTCTGCCCCTCCCCCATCCACTCCTCCTTGGATTCTGTTCAGAAAGGGGCATTCCCACCAGCAACAGATGAGTGCTCTTCTTACTCCACATCCTCACTAGCATGAGCTTTCATTTGTTTTATTGATCTTATACATTCTAACAGGTGTAAGATGAAATCTCATAGTGGCTTTGATTTGTATTTCTGATGGCTAAGGATGGTGATCATTTCTGTTAGTGTTGCACAGCCATTTGAAATTTCTCTGTTGAGAATTCTCTATTTAGATCTGTATCCCATTTTTTAATTGGGTTGTTTGTCTTTTGATGTACAGTTGTTCAGCTTATTATATAATTTAGATACCAGCCTTTTATCAAATGTATACTTGGTAAAAATTTTTCCCTTCTGTAGCCTGCCATTTTCTCTGAATGACTGTGTTTTTGCCACACAGAAGCTCCACAATTTCATGAGCTCCCATTTATGAACTGTTGTTCTCAGTGAATGTGCTTATGGTGTTCTGTTCAGAAAATCTTTTTCTGTGCTAACGAATTCAAGAATATTCCTCACTTTCATTGATATCAGACTCACTGTATCTGGACACATGCCGAGGTCTTTGACTAATGTGTAGTTGAGTTTTGTTCAGGGTTTATAAGTTTGTATCTATTTACATTCATCTCCTGGGTGACATCCAGTTCGACCAGCATTGTTTGTTGAAGAGGCTGTCTTTTTACAGTGTGTGCTTCCGGCTTTTTATCAAATAAAGTATGGTATATTTACACAATGAAATATATTAGGTTGTTAAAAACTGAAATCATGAAATTCACAGTTAAATAAATGGATCTAGAAAAAAAAAATCACCCAAAGTAAGGTAACTCAGATGAAAAGGACAAACATGGTATGTATTTGCTTATATGTGGATGTTAGCTGTTAAGTAGGCAATATGCAGGCTACAATTCTATAACTTATAGGTTAGGTATTGAGTAAGAGAGTTGGGGGAGGGTTAAATCAATCTTGGAAATGTAAATAGGATAGATACTTATATATGGATGGGGGAATTGGACTGGGAAGACCAAATGATGATGAGGAGAAAAGAGGATGGTGAGAGAGGAAATATGAGTACACGACAGTTAAAACTAAGGGCCACTTGAGAGGTATGAAAACATAATACAGCAGAAGCTTCCTAAAATATATATACATATATTAAGGTGATCTAAATAAAATAGCCAAATAATGGGGAATATGGAGCCCCATCTGGACATCTCTCATCAGCAAATGAAGCATCTAGTCCTGGGAATGGGTTATACCAAATCAAGTTGTTATGGAAAGGGGTCCCTTAGAATTACCCAAACAACTGAGGTTATTGTCCAGACTATTGGTTCCTCTCTTCAAACTGATGGTAAGGGGCTGCGCCTACACGGCCCAAGTCTCAGTCTGGCGGAGGGAGTCGGGATTGAACACAGCACACACTGTCAGATTGCAAGCAACTGGGACCTTTATTCACCAAGCATCTGGGACTCTCTGGGACTGGAACTGGAACTCTCATTCATCATTTCCCTCTGCCTTATATACCCTCTGATAATGGCCCTGCCACGTGCCTCAACACCCAGGGTCAAGGAAAGGTCAACATGCTCCAGGAAGCCACAGCTGCAAAACATTCGTCTCCTCAGCACTCAAGCGAAACAACATGAGTAGCATCACGGGACTCAGCATAACCAATACAGGAGGGGTGGAGGCACATTTAGCTGGAACCAGAGGTAGTTTGATTCCAACACTAAGGCCCTATTGCTGATGACAACATCTATACAAGTCATCTAAAATGGAGAAGTCAAGCTGGTGTCTACCTAGAGCCTTCACCCCTCCTGACCAGGGTTGATGATACTGGAATGCAGTAGAAAGTTTTGTACGGGTCCTGCCAGGCCCTATGGTCCCACATCCACTTATAAAATAATTGCTCAGAGACTTATATTAATTATAACTGCTTGGCCATTACCTCAGGCATATTACTGACTAGCTCTTACACTTAAACTCAGCCCATTTCTATTAATCTATATGTCACCACGTGTTCTGTGTCTTTACCTGAGTCTCATTACATGTTGCTTCTTGGGCAGCTGGCTGGCATCTCCTGACTCAGCCTTCCTCTTCCCAGAATTCTCCTTGTCTGCTTATCCTGCCTACTTCGTTCCTGGCTACTGGCCAATCAGCATTTTATTTATCAACCAATCAGAGCAACACATATTCACAGCATACAGAAAGACGTCTCCATCACTGGAAGGTACTCTACATGCTACAAAAGGAGAAAGATAAACACCAACATAGCTGCAAACCCTTCATTCTAAAGAGCAACAGGCCTGCAAGATATGCTGGTGTAATAGTGGCACAAGGCTTGTAGGAGTAACCAACCAATATCTGATTGGTGTTAAGACCCGCTCCATGAGATGGAACTGATATCCAATGCTGCTTGGGTTGCAAAGTACCTGAGACTAGATGGGCCAGGGACCTAGGTGAAAACCAAATACAATTTTTTGTTAAGAGAACATAGCAATTAAGTGAATTCTTATAACATTCTGGTATACTTATAGATCTGTGCATTGCTCAGTCATTATCAGAGAAACTGCCTCCTACAGCAGATAAGAAAAAATACAGAGACTCACATCCAGACAATATACAGAGAGTGAGAGACTTTGGGACACTCATTTCTACATGGGATGTCTCCAACAACTCCCTCCCCTCAAGGCTCAGGGAACTCTATGGAAGAAAAGGCAGAAAGAGTATAAGAGCCTCAAATGTTGGAGGACACCAAGGAAACAAGGCCTTCCAAACACAGGAGAACTGATGCATATATGAATTCACAAAGACTATGGCAACATGCACAGGACCTGCACAGGTCTGAGCCTCATGGGATCTCAATACAAGAGGAGAAGTAGACACAAGCTTATATCCCTAGTACAGAAGTTCTTTCCAATTGATAACCACTTGTAAATGAAAATTTAGTTTTCTGTAACAAAGTCTCACTGGCTACACAATCCACTCTTATGACCAACTCCCATGACCAGCAATAGAAGACCAACACAAAATAAATTCAGTCTCATTTTTGAAGGTTGTCTCATAATGCTTTGTCAGAGTTTTTTTTTTTTTTTCCTTACAGGTCTTTTGCATATACATTATTCTTTCCAGTTTTATACTATTATGGGATTTCTGTGTGTGCAAATGTATCTGCCTCTGTGTCCCTATGAATTTCTTGAGCTTTTTCTTTGGCTCTTTTTCTGCTGTTCATTTGGCCCATTGTGTTTTGTTTGTTAATTTTATCTAACTTTATTTTATTATAATAATAATTTTTATTGTTATTATTATTATTTAGATGCAAGTTTGTATCCTAAATAGAGGGAGAAAGAAAGAACGTGAATTTGGGTGGGTAAGAGAAGTAGGGAGGATCTGGAAGGAGATGAGGGAGGAGAAATCATTATCAGAACAGATTGAATTAAAGATATATTTTTCCATTAAAAATGTACTCAAAAATAAAATAAAGTAAAATATATATATCTGAAGAGTAAAGTTGTTTTAAATGCCCATTGCATTGATGGACACAGAGGAAGTATTCAATAAGTGTCTGTTATGATTTTTAAAAGAGAAGAGGGAGCATGCTATTCTTACACAGAACCTAAGGTCAGTTCCCAGCACCTGGGTAGCTCACAACCTCATGAAACACCAGGTCAAAGGGATCCAATGCCCTCTTCTGACCTCTGAAGTACCCATACACACATGGCATATTGATAGACCCCAGACTCAAGGTACTACCTTCTCAGGAGGGTGCCCCAAGAACTCAGACTCCAGACTCCAGTTGATGCAAAAGCAAGAGGATGTATTCAGCAATTGTACAATTGGGCATCTCTACTCCACAGAGCAAGAGAAGCCCCGAACTGCAATCACACACAGTTTTTAAAGGCGAAACCCACAAAATTACAGTTTTCATACAGATTCATTTTTGATTGGTTCGTGTCTAGGGACTTTCCACAAAGTTTGGCTTAATCATAGGGTGGGTGCTCATCACCATGGAGACTAGGGTTGGGACATTCCAGAGCCAAGTAATCATTATCACCTGAATGTCTTGTGACATCCTGTGACATCCTGTGGTCAAGCAATTGAGGTTCTTCCCGAGAACTTTGGGGGGGTTTACACAAGGTCACAGTGACTTTCCCCGGAACTCCTGTAATTGCCCTAACTACAGTTGAGCAATTATCTCTTTACCAGAAACCTCCAGTTGTGGTGGAGCAGCGGCTGGGCAGCGTATCTTAACAGAAATCTTGACCTCCATTAAACAGTAGTTTAGCAATTCTGTTCTGGTTTTAGCTTCTCGACCCTAAGGGAGGGGGTTTCAGGCCTAAAGAGTATGGGGGTTTCAGGCCTAAGGAAAGTTGGGGTCTTACAATATGATCATACACACACACACACACACACACACACACACACAGAGAAACACATAAATAAAAGATCCAAATGAAAAAACATTACCTTGAGCTAAATGTATAAGTCGAATTTATATAATATCTAGGAAAATAACATTGATAAAATCTATGCAAATTTGTAGTAAGAAAAGACTTAATATGAAAGCATGAAAAAGTGGTAAGTCAAACTTGAATGAAATGTTAGTTGTATTTTATTGAATGATTTATTTCAGAACGTGCAGACTAAACAGTAGAAAATATTACAGCACATAATTCTATCAAACACAATGTATACAAATTATATTTATACACAAACCTCTTACAATGTTATAATTAGAGGAAAAACAATGCTAATAGGAGGTGAGAAAATATAAAAAGATATTTGACAAAGGAAAACCTATGAGTGACCAATAAGTATTTGAAAAAAGATGGTTGGTATCATTAGTTCTTAGAGACATGTGAATTCCTCAACTCATCACAATGGTAAAAATCCAAAGCATTGGTAATATCTAGAGTAGGCAAAGATGAGGGGAAAAGGGAACTCTCCCATGTTGCAGAGAAAATAAGATGATTTAAGCCATGTGAAACACGCTAGAAGTTCCTTTTTAAAGGAAACTACACTTACCACTATTATGCCCAGATCATGGGGACCCCCAAAAGACCACCATGGAGACTGAATCCCATATATAAAAGCAAAGAGCCTTTATTTCAAGCTCAGAACTCGGTCTCTCTGTCCAATGCAGAGGTGAGGTCAGAGCATGGGGCTTTTATCCTAGCAGAGGTTGGGGTAAGGGGATTTCCAGGGTTCAGGACCCTGATTGACTGACATTTGTCTAAGGGTATAGGGAATGTTTGGAATGTCAGGTATTTCCCCTTAGATGCAAGCTCTCCCTGGGTGGGGTCAGCTCATAGCTTCTCTTGGATCCAGGTGTTGCCTGACAATAAGCCTGTCACAGAAGCTGTGTCTGGGCCTCTAAGCCTGTCATGGAAATTGTATGGTAAAGCTGTTTTGCCCCCTGTTAGTTATTATGCAGCTCTGTGTTATTCATTAAGGTAAATAGCCCTTATGGCTATTTATCATGTGAGAAAAGCCATGAGGCACAATAAAACCCACTATAAGAGTTTATTAGGGGTGCTTAGGCCTATGGGAAATGATTGTGCAGGAAGAGGGATAAGATGGAACTCGCTTTTTTATAGGTTCCCCCTGCACATACGTATATGGGCTTACGTAACTATGCCATGCATGCGCATAGATTACGTGATCACACAGTGCACGGATTATGTAGGATTTAAGGCCCTGGAATGACTAAGCCTCTTGCTTGGTTACTGGACAACACATGTGCAGTCATGTAACTGGAGGAGTGGCCAGGAGTTCTATCACCCCTCCCTCCTCCCAAACACAAGGATTCTACTATCAGAGTTCTAGAATTTTACTAAAAAGAATTAAATATATGTTCACACAGTAACTAACACAAATTAGCATAAGAACTTTATTCATAATTGTTAAAACTTAGAAACACACCATCTATTCACATGTGAACATCAAAATATTGTGAAATATTTGAGTAATAAAGTGCTTTGTAACAAAAACAATGAACCACTGATCCATGAAAAAAGCTTGAGCTAGCTAAAAAATAATAATGATAATAATAATAATAGCAAAAGATGCAAAGAAATATGAAGCCAATCAGAAATCTGTACTTATTATATGAAACTATGGAATATGACTTGCTAATTTACAGTACAAGAGAGCATATATCTGCTTACCTGGGCATAGGTGGGGATCCCAAGGTGCAGAAAAGAATTTTCGATGGTAAAAAAAATTTCCCTATTTGTGGTGGTATTTTATCTATGTCCCCCAATAAAATTTATCTAAAGATCAGAGGAAGAAGGTCAGCCACTAGCCTTGCAAAATTAGCACACACCCTTAATCCTATCACTTAGCAAGCAGGGTCTGTCTGGATCCCTGTGAGTTTTAGGTTACACTAGAAACAGTCAAGCGGGGAGACACACTCCTTTAATCCCAGCATCAACCATAAAATTTTGGAGGTCTGTCTATACAGACAGGCAGGAAGTGACAAAGATGGGCAATAGGAGGAAGTGATGTAGCTAGGCTAAAAGAGCCAATGGGAAAACAAAACAAAAAGGGATATAGATGTGGAGGTATAAATAATTCAGAGACTCTCCTTTTTGCAAAGTGGCGGCAGTGTAAAGTGAGGCTGGTTGCTATTCCTAATTCCTCTGATTTCTGTCAGACTTTCACCCCTATTTCTCTGCCTCCGTGTTTTATTTAACAAGACCATTTAAAAAATCCATCTTACATCTATTAGGTCTTGATTGTTCTTTTAGGATGTCTATTGCTGTGATGACCAAAACAATGTGGGAAGGAAAGGGATTGTTTTGCTGACATTCCAAATAACAATCCATCACTGAAGGAAGTCAGAGAGGCAGAAGCTGATGCAGAGACCATGTAGGAATACTGGTTACTGGAAACTCCTCATGGCTTGCTCAGCCTCCTTTCTTATGGAATCCAGGAACACCAGCCCAGGGATAGCACCACTTACAATAGTCAGGGCCCACCCAATCAATTGCCAATTAAATTCCCTTTGCTTTCTTTGACTGGACTCCCAGAGCTTAGCCTGGTGCTTGGCTGTGGATCTCTGCATCTGCTTTCATCTGTTACTAGATGAAGGCTCTATGATGACAGTCAGGGTATTCACCAATCTGATTACCAGCTTAGACCAGTTCAGGTACCCTTTCCACTATTGTTAGTAGTCTAAGCTGGGGTCACCGTTGTGGATTCCGGATAGGAGTCATAGCTGGGGTCATCCTTGTGGATTTCTGGGAGTTTCTCTGGCACCAGGTTTCTTCCTAACACCATAATGGCTCCCTCTATCACGATACATCTTTCATTGCTCTCCCACTCTGTCCCTCCCCAAGCTCAATCATCTCATTCCTTTATGTTCTCATCCCCCATCCTCTACCCTCTATTGCCCCCCCATCACCTCTAGTTTACTCATGGAGATCTCATCTATTTCCCCTTTCCAAGGTGATCCATGAATCCCTCTCAGCTTTCTCCTTGTTACCTAGCTTCTCTGGAGCTGTGGTTGCAGTCTGGTTACCCTTTGCTTTACATCTAGTATCCACTTATGAGTGAGTATATATTTGTACATGTTTATCTTTCTGAGACTGGGTTACCTCATTCAGGATGATATTTTCTAGTTCCATCCATTTGCCTGTAAATTTCATGATGTCATTGTTTTTTACTGCTGAGTAATACTCCATTGTGTTTATGTACCACATTTTCTTTATCCATTTTTCCATTGAGAGGCATCTAGGTTGTTTCCAGGTTCTGGTTATTATGAGTAATGCTGTTATGAACATAGTTGAACAAGTGTCCTTGTAGCATGATTGAACATGCTTTGGGTATATGCCCAAGAGGGGTATCATTGGGTCTTGAGGTAGATTATATGAGCAAGAGGAGTCAAGATCATGATGGGGAAATCTACAGAGACAACTGAACCAAACTCTTAGGAACTCATGAACTTTAGACTGACATCTGTGGAACATGCATGGGACTGGACTAGGCCATCTGCATACTGGGGACAGTTGTGTAGCTTGATTTGTTTGAGGAGACTCTGGAAGTGGGATCAGGATCAATCCCTGGTGCATGTCAAAAAAAATTAAAAAAGAAAAGAAAATTCCCTATAGGCTTGCTTATAGCCAGATCTTATTGAGGCACTTTCTCAATTGAGGTTCCCATCTCAGATGTATCTAACTTGTGTCAAGTTGACATAAAAATAGCATGCACAATGGTTCTTCAAGAGATGTACATAATTTTTAAAACTCATATTGCTCATGACTTCGAGTGGGTACATTTTGTTACATACGCACTACAAGGTAAAAATTTGATTTTTTGATGTCAAGGTCCAAAAACAGATATCATAAGTCAATAACAATTTTAGACCTAAAGGAAATTATAAATGAATTCACTGATGATAGTGAAAGTGAGGGAATATTGACAGTGATATGATATAGAAAATATGAATATGGGTTATAGAATAGAGCATATTACTTGGTCAATACTAAATTTCTCAAGTTTTATAGTTTTAGTATGATACTATAAAAGAAATTGCTTGTCCCTAGGAAATATTTATGGATAGTTTAGTTTTATTATTACCATCATCAGTATTATTATGTTCCATGAGACAGTCTCACTCTGTAGCCCACAATAACCTTAAACTGACTGTGCAATCTAGGCTGTACCCAGACTTATGTACCTATAAGATTATAAGTTTGAGCCATGACATCCAGCTGGCCTCAATTAATATCACTGTATCTATGTGGTCTCTACTTATGAGCAAATGAATGAGACAGAGAGAGAGGAAGAGAGAAAGACAGAGACAGAGAGAGGATGAGAACACATAAGAACTGTGGATGGTTGTATGAGTTCATTGAACTATCCAGGCAACTATTTGTCAAATCTGGAAATGTATTTTACAGCAAAGAAATGTTTTTTAAAATAAATTCTTCTACATACAAAATAACAATACTACATACATATATAAAAAACACAAACCAACCAACTAACAAACGGAAACCCACAGCTGCATCCTAGTTCATAACTGTGATGTCAGAGCAGTGGGGTATAGAAATGGATTATCCTAGAGAGAAGGAGATGTGTGCACTATTTTTCAAGGTTCTGTATTTAGATTTGTGTGTCATCCAAGAAACAAAGAATATGATACTGCAGGCTTGGAACAAATGGCATCCATTCTCCAGATATAAGCTGCTGTGTTTACAGGAAGTAAGATGGCTTCTGCTGTGTTAGGTCAGGTTTCAGAAGAATATTTCTTCCCTTTCCCATCCATTACCCTGTTTGCTTGGCTTACTGAGTCCTGTGGTTAAGACATTCAGTCATTAAGTAGACACAAAACATCCCAGGAAACCAACAAAGATGATAAAATGTTCCGTTTTTACTTTCCTTCATACCATACACTGAATCAGGGAATTTCTCCATTCTCTTTTCACAGATACAGGGGTGCTTTATACCACAGTCATGATGCTGTATACCTCTAGTATTGAGAAATGCACAGCCTCCATGTTCCTTCAAATATTTTATTGCCGTCAAATCACTATAAAACAAAATAAATATAGGCAGTTATTAAAATTTGAAGCATATATTGATTCAGGCCAATGATTTTAAAAACAACATTTATAGACCAAAATATAAAGAATATAGAATTAATTGGTTAGTTAATTAATTAAATCTTTACTAAAGATTTTTTGTTTTCTATAAACTCATGAGAAATGGTCTTGGGCCATTGGGCCACATGGTTCAGTGGATAGAGGCCATTGCTACCAAACTTGGCAACATGAATTTACCCCTCAGATACCACACAGTTTTAATCATGCTAGCCTGATGAGAAACTGTTCAAAGAATAGTAGAAAGGGAATGAAAAACACAGAACTTCATGGAGCTGAGAAGGCAAACAGATAAATCTTCAACAAAAGGTAACCGACCTTCAGGCCTGGATTTAAGCCAGGTTGAAACAGAGTATTTAGATTTATCCTAGGAACAGAAGAGGAAGATAAATGAAACTAAGTGGCCCATGGATCATAGAACAGGTAAGGTACAGTAGGAATGAGTATATACATTCAGCCATGAGATATGGTTATGGTACAATAAATAAAGCATATGTGTTGGACATAGGCAAAGAGGAAAAGACCCAGCAGACAGTAACTATTCACAAGACACACATGGAGTATACATTCTGCATCATGAGCTCCTAACTTTACCTCCATGTTGATGCGCACCTAGTCCTCTACCCAAGAAACACAGGTTAAGCTCATAGCTTCTCACTAGGTCCAGTAGAAGCTGACAGTTAAAGAGATGTGCAAGCTGCTGCATCTTCCCACTGGAGAACGTGTGTGTGGAAGCCACAGAAACATCCTGATCACTGGGGTTCTGAAGCCTCAGTTCTGGCCCTAGTAATCACAGGGAACAGTTCTGCAGCACAGTCAAGGACTACAAAGATCTCTTAACCTAGGTGCATGCATCCTCTCAGCTCCTGGCACCTCACTCTAAATGTTACTACCTGCCCATTTCATTCTGTATGGTGCAGTAGGATACAAACAAATGCTTTAACTCTGTGGCCATTCATGGTAAACACCATTAATTCTAGCCCTTGAGAAGCAGTGATAGGAATAGCAGAGCTAGCCTGTATGAATGCCTTTTCACAGAGAAAAACCAGAATTAATAACAATACTAATCTGTGTGCTTTGAACATCTTAATATACCCTATAAGGCCTTTTCTTTTTGACCACCTCTATGACAGTCTGTCTAGCTCTGTGACAGCCTGCTTGAGAGTGTCCTTGGAGGAGAGAGACTAAATTATTTTCCTGCAACTTTGGAATCTATCTGTCCATATTGGCAGGGCCACATTTAGAATAGAAGTGACCCAGACCTGTCATGGGTCCAGACACAGAATGAAAGGTTCCTGAGAAAGTTGCCACTGTGTATACCATTGCTTCAAATAGTTTCTGCAGCAGCTGAAGAAGAAACTCAGTAAATACTACAAAAAATGGCATCATGAGCAACATCCAGAAGAAACAGTACATTAAACCATAGAATGTCAGACACTATGATAACCACCTCATTTGTGTTAAATAAGTATAGTTGATATCTTTCCAGAGATAGAGGTCAGGAAAGGCACAGTCATACCTGCTAGTAGTCTCAGAACCTGAGAGATGGAGACAGAGTGATCAGGAGTTCAAGACAAGCCTGGCTGACACGAATCTTTATTAAAAACAAGACAGGAGTCCCCAACATCAACCAGGGAGTGTGTGGCCCACCTCCTAGCTGGACTGCTGTTACCTCCTGGATTCTGTTTCCCCAAGACCTACTCCACTCCCAACACCTCCATCCTATCATCTTTCCTGTGGCCAGCCTTTCTCCACAACTTCAGCAGACTCCGTAGACCCAAGTACAGCACACACCAGTTGGAAGAACAGGTGAGTGACTGACCTTGTAGCTGAGCTGCCCCAATCTCCAGACCCTATGCCCCAGAGCACATCTAGTGTCCCTCCACCTCCCATCTCAGCACCAGCACTGCTGCTGGGCCCTGTTCCCAACTCAGATGGAATTCCACTGCTCTTCTGGTACAGTCCTCACCAGTCATCTATCCAGTGAGTGACCAGCCTGCCACCTAGACTGCCATCACCCCCTGGATTTTGTTCCCCTAACACCCACTCCTCCACCCAACCCATCCAGCTCATCATTCTTCCCATGGCCAGCCCTTCCCTACAACTCCAGAAGACTCCACAGGCCCAGGTACAGTCCACAGCAGTCATAAGACTAGCACCCCCTTGCTTGGGCTCCATATTCTGGTCTACAACTTGAAAGAAGACTTCAGTTTTATTGGAGGCCAGGCTGGACCTAGGGACACAAGGCCCAAAAAACTCCCAAGTGGAGAGTCACTACTGCACCTGTAGACACTCCAGTCACCAGAACACTTGTCCAATTAGGCAAAAGACCACAGATGAAACAGAAAACAAAGGAACAAAACACCAATCCAAAAAACACAAATGCAGGAATCATCATCTAGACCTATAATCATCCCAAATCCAGATGCCTATACTCCAGTGTAAGAGCACAATAAAAGAAAGGGCAATATGCCACAACCAGAACCCAGATATCCTACAATAGCAAGACCTGAACATTCTAACGCAGCTGAAACACAAGAAAACAACTGTAAAGATAACTTCATGAAGATGATACAGACCCTTAAAGAGAAAATTAAAAACTCCCTTGAAGAAATAGAGGAAAAGACAAATAAAATAATTGGAGGAAATCAATAAAATCTCTTAAAAAATGTTAAGAAAACCAAGAAAAAAAACCTACAGTTGACAGAAACAAGTAAAACTGTTCCAAACCTGAAAATGGAAATAGAAACAATAAAGAAAATACAAACTGAGGGAATTCTGGAAATGGAAAACCTGGATAAGCAAACAGGAACTGGACATGCAAGCATTACTAACAGAATACAAGAGATGGAAGAGAGACTCTCAGGTGTTGAAGATACAATATAGGGAATAAATTCATTGGTCAAAGAAAATATTTAATCTAAAAACATCCTAACACAAAACATCCCGAAAGTCAGGGGCACTATGAAAAGACCAAACTTAAGAGTAATAGGAATAGAAAAGGGAGAAGAATTCCTCCTCAAAGACCCAGAAAATATATTCAGCAAAATCACAGAAGAAAATTTTCTCAACCTAAGAAGGACATTTCTATAAAGGCAGAAGAAGATTTCAGAACACCAAACAAACTTGTTGTTCGAATCTTAGATGTTCTTTTAATAAAAAAAAAATAGAACCAGATATCAGGGTGAAAGCTGAAAGATCAGAGAAGCAGAGCAGCAGCCACTAGTTCTTACCTCTCAAATCCTCAGCCTAAACAGAGAGAGTTCCTGTTTCCTCACACCTTATATACCTTTCTCTTCTCTGCCATATTACTTCCTGGGATTAAAGGTGTGTGTCACCATTGCCTGACCTCTATGTCTAATCTAGTGGCTGTCTCTGTCCTCTGATCCTTGGGCAAGTTTATTAGCATAAACAATATATCACCACATTTCCCCTTTTTATCTAAAATAACAAAAGATTATAACTAATATAAGAAAAACTATATACAGTAAGTACAGTACGTATATACAATATATACAGTCAAGAATTACATTAACAATGTCCAGTCCATTAACATCTGACAGTCTAGCACTTGCAAACAGTGTCTTATACATCTTGTCCTTACCCCTGAGCTCCATTAAAATGGGGAAAGCATTGTGAAATGAGAGAAAAGCCTTTGCACACCATCCTCCCAACTGTGCACCAGTGTTAGAGTGTGAGGGCTCAGGAAACTCACAGTTTAGATGGGACATTGTCAATCCATTGCCATTTCCGATGCCTTTCATCATATTTTAATCCAATCCAGTAACTGTTTGTAGTAAGCCGGGACTTTAGGAACTTCTGTAAGGAAAAAGACACATCTGATGATAAAATTTCCTCTGTTTGGTGAGAAAAGAACAAGATAACAGGTCCCAGGTATTCTTATGTCAGTTCTCTGCTGTCCTGTCCTCCAGCCCTTCAGTCCTTCCAAGTGCATTTTTAAAGTGATTTCCCAGTAGTAGCTCATTAATGTCAAAACCAATGTCAGTTACACAAGTTATTTAAAATGAAAACAGCAAGTGTCTAGATATACTAGGTTCATGAAATGATTTATGTTGTGTTTCTTAGAACAAGTCTCACTGTGTAACCAAGGCTGACCCTGAACTCACAATAGTCCTGCTTGTAGCTCCTAAAAACAAGCACACTGCATACATGGTTCATTATATAATTTCTGATACTCTATGCAATTATTCAAATGAGCACTCCTAAAGACTACAGAGGCATGTGGGAAGTGTTCATATGGTAAGTAATGCCCTGTCTTCAAAACAAATTCGTTAGGATGAAAATCCTGTGTGAAAAGCTGTGCATTAAGCTCCATGCTCCAGAGAAGAAGCCATTCTGAAGTTCAGACATGGAAATGACAGAAATTGAGGAGGAAAGGGACAGATATCTGGAAAACTTTAGTGTCTTACATGTGACATCCAAGTGGCATGATGTCGAATTAAATTCTTTAATATATTTTAAAATATGGGTTTAAATTTAATTATTCTTACTATATCAAAAGGCAATTTACATTATTACTTGACCTTAAAAATTCTTTCATGTTATAACTTTTTATATGTGTATTAAATTGGTGTATAAATTTTGTACCGTGTTCTAAATGACAAAGGTTTCAAGCTGATCATTCAACCATTTCTATAGAAAAATATAGTCTTCATATTAGAAGAGATTCTGTTAGTAGTAATTTAAACAGAAAATGTCAGCATCTTGGTACCTTTGTTTTCTTTCAATTACTCATTTCTAAAAATAGACATCTTTTTAAAAAACATAAAAATAGTATGAAGTAAAGATTATAGAGAGTTTCACCAGGAGGTGGTGGTGGTGCACGTCTTTAATCCCAGCACTCGAGAGGCAGAGGCAGGAGGATCTCTATGAGTTCAAGGCCAGCCTGGGCTACCAAGTGAGTTCCAGGAAAGGTGCCAAAGCTACACAGAGAAACTCTGTCTCGAAAACCAAAA
>LZPO01087438.1:37024-52781 GCA_001675575.1 Neotoma lepida | reverse complement strand
ATTACTCTCTGGTTGGATTTGAGGCCCATTAAAAAGAGGTTTCATATCTGGTACTGAGAATTTGGTCAAAATCCATAGGTGCACAGGTCATGTCCTCAAGGTGGGGGGGACCAAATACTATTGTTTAGACAATTGAAATAGTGTCAATCTATCTTTTTAATATTTATGTTTATACCCATAGACAAACGCATTCACTGTGGTTTGAGTGTTAAATGATCTTCTACATGTGAAGATATCACATTTGCTATTTTTATATTTATTATCCATTATATGTAGCTTTGCCTGCTTAGAATATGTGTGTTTATACAAGTTAATTTAGTCTTTGACAATTTCATTTATGAATTTAACACATTCTGGTCACACTTAGTTCCCCTGGCCTTCAATGCCTGCCCATCACCATCAACTCTGTGCCTATGAAGTCTTCATCCCACTTTCATGTCTTTTTTTATGGTTTTGTAGTTGTTCTGTGACANNCAGAATTTAACCTAGGACACTCACAGATGCATGAGTGTGGAGCTAGCCACTGGAGCCAGAGTTACTCAGCAGTGGCTACATCACTGAAGACAGTGACANCTTCTCCTCCAAAANNTGTAGAAAGCCCATAGTTCCCTTCGGAGGATTGGNCCTCATGTGCCCCTCCCAATCTATGACTGATTGTTCATGGGCTCAATCTTGTTCAGACTCTAAGCAAGCAACCAAAGATGCTGTGACTTCATGAGTGCCATAGCCATGCGATCCACATAAGTCTGCCATGGCGTTCCTCCCCATTGTCTATCTCTTTGGGTAATATTTTATATTTGTAAAAGCTTAGCCTGCATCTTTCTCTCCTTTTCTTTCTTCCCCCATTTCATTTGTTTTATTTTTTGAGACAGGTTCTCACACTGTTTCTTTCACTGGCCTAGAACTCACTATGTAGCTCAAGCTGGCCTTGAACTCTTGACAGTACTCCTNTTCTAGTCTCTTAAGTGTTACAATTCTAGATGTGAGTCATATAATTCTCTTTAAAAGCATATTTAATTGTTTGTTTGTTTGAGAAAGGCTTTTACTCTGTAGCCTTGGCTGGCCTTGAATTCACTATACTGACCAGACTGATATTGAACTCACAGAAGTCTGCCTGCCTCTGCCTCCCGAATGCTGGGATTAATGGTGTGACCCATCACATCTGGCCCTTTTCTGTTTAGGTTATGGAGAAAAGACTGGTCTTAAATGTTTATTTGGAGTTTTAAAAGTCATTCTTGTATATTTGAAAGTTTAATTTTTGGAAGGANTTGTATTTTCTTTTCTGAAATATTTGATCACCAAAAGACAATCTGGGCCTGAAGATATCTTTCGGGTAAGGTATTTACTAGATTAGCAACAACATTATTTAGTAGATTTAACACAATTTAGGCATTTCTATCCATTAATTTGGGTAGATTCATCTTTTAATATATTTGTGACTTTTGTTAAAATTATTAAATTTTTATTATTTTTCTAACTGTATTAGTTTCTTAAGGCTGCTCTAATGAAGAGCACACACTTGTGGCTTAAGAAAAAACAATGTTTATTCTCTTACTGTGTGGNATCCAGATTTTGGTTTGCTCATTTATTGTTGATTTTGTGGTATCAGGATTTCATATCCCAGCCTAGTTTCAAACTCACTCTATAGAGGAGGATGGCTTTGAGTTGTGGATCCTCCTTCCCTGACTTTCTCAGTGTTGAGATTACAGGTGTGCAATCAAGTTCCACCTTGTAACCCAGAGGTGTAGCATCTGGTTTGGGCATGACCATTGCCATCACTTGAACCAGAGAAACTGTGATCACTCACAGAAGACTCTCATGAGTCATGCCCATTAGCTTTCCTTTGTGGAGAGACATTAGGGATGCTCAAGAACACTCATAGGACCCAGGAGCCCAAAAGAACAGAAACCTTTTAGAGACCCCCCCTCCCTCCAGTAATAGGTAACCAACAGGCTTTACAGAAGACTCCTGAGTGACCTGCCTATGAGTTACCTGTGGTAGTTTTTTTTCTGAATGGTTTATGCAGCTTAAATTTATTTTTTCCCATGTGTTTGCTTATTTTGGTTTTGGAGACAAGGTCTCACTGTGTGGCACTGGCTGGCTTGATACTTGCTATGCAGAGAAAGCAGAGAAGTGTTACTGCCCAGGCCCTCTGAAGCCATAACATCATGAGTAAATTCCAGGAGCCAGACACTGAGCTATAGAACATGGATTGATATAACAGAATTTTGATTTTGCTTAGATCTAATTTTTCCTATGTCATGCATCTTCGTTTCTTCAATAAGAAGGTGTGTAACACAGTTTTTGTTAAATAGCAGCCACAATTAAGAACTTTGNATTTTTAAAAAGCACTTGGACTTTTAAATCATTAGAAATATTTCTAAAGACTGTTAACTCTTAAAAGTTGTAATGTGTTGTCTATTATACTAACCTGAAATGTTGGGGAAAAGAAAGGAAAGGTTGTGGTTCAGAAGTGATGTCCCAAGTTGTAAATGTGTGGGACTTATGATGGCTAATCTTGGTTGTCAATTTGACACACCTAGAAGAATTTATTCTGTCACATTGGCCTATGGACTTGTCTGTGGGGGCAGGTTCTTGATCACTAATTGATGTAGGCAACCCAGCCAGCTGTGAATGGTACCAACCCTGGGTAGCAGTTTGTGGGCTGTGTAAGACAATAGCTAAATCTGAGCCATGGAGCAAACCAATAACAGTTGCTCTGTGGTTTCTGCTCTGAGACTTCACCTAAATTTTCGTATTGTATTCCCCCAATATTGAGTAGTAACATGTAAAATGAAATAAACCACTCCCTCTGAAGTTTATTTGGTTCAGTGTTTTGTAAGTATCAGAAAGAAAGCAGACTAGTACAGTACCTACACGTTTTTTACTCCTAATGAAAACAAGTCTTACTCATGTTTCCCAGTTCCTCTGAACTTCTTTTCGATAGAGTTTATCTTCCAGTATTTTTGTTAATTCTGCTGCTGGTGTCCTGTTTAAGTCTATATCTGAATCCACAGTNTAAGCTTATGCTGTTCTGGTAGTTATAATCCACTTGTTGAAGGGATCAGTTAATACTGACTTCAGGATGGAAGAGTTAGAAGGCTAAGAACTTCGGTAAGCAGATAGAAGNAAAGTGGCTCNGCTCATTGAACATTTTGCAATAACAGAACTGTTTTATATAGGTGCAGGCCCACAGGGAACCACTGCCATTTGTTAATGGCTACTGATTACTTCATTAGTATCTAGTGTAACTGAATATATAGGGCTATTATAATTATTTTTTCTTGCATTATAAATGAGAAACTGCAAACATTCCCACTCGAAACAATTGTGGGCATTGATATCCAATCTGCCCTATAACTCTGTTCTGCTGATTTTTCACTTAACTGGTATTAGTAGAGTTGGTTAGTTAGTTTGTTTGTTTGTCAATTGCATTGTTTAATGTTGATAATTTAGGTATTCAGATGGTTTGTGACTTTATTCAGTGTAACTGTAGGTCCTGGCTTGGTAGTCTGTTTGTCATAAAATACTATCTGGTTCCTTTTGCTATTCACAAATGAGTATTAGAAAAGCTGGTATTATAAATGCCAGAACACATGGGGTGGTTATGGTCATAAGAAATCTCAAAATAGAATTCTTTTCAGTTCTTGTAAGAGCTGTGAAGTTTACCGTATTTCAGTTTTGTGAAAGTTCCACCTTAAAACAGAAGTACCAAGAGGTGTGAAGCTGGCCAAGACCAGCCAGTACTCCCAGTGAAGATAGTGAGTCAGCCCATCCTTCCCTGTGGGCTTGTGGCTATTCAAGGTGTCCCTCACCTCAGCCTCGGACAGGAAGACCAATTTGCACCGTGAACTGATGATGCGACCAAGGTCTNACGGTCCCACTGGAAGGTTTGAACGTGTGACTAGAGTAGTAGGTCTCAACATAAAGGAACAGAAAGTTGTGGTTTNACCAACAAAGGCTTTTACAGCAAAGAAGTCAGAGAAATAAATATATATTTGGGTGTGTATATGTGGGGTTTTTTTCCACAAAAACAGTGAATTTAGAAGACAAAATTCAAGAAAGCAAAAACTTTCTTCAAGCTTCTAACATTGCTGCTTCATTGGTAGGGTGAAATGAATTTTGGTATTTTCTGTTTTGTGCTGCACTTGGTCAAAGAATCACAATGGTGTTGTCAGTCAGTTTGCNCTGAAGTGGCCCAGTGTTCTCATGCTATTTATGCTCATTAATAATCTACATTTTTCTNGAAATTCAGAGNTTAGTTGTACAGAGCTCAGAGGAAGCTGTCGCTTTTTGGCTTTAAAGTTATTGGCATCTCCTGTCTCTGTCCAAAACCAAAAAATTGCCAAACNAAAAAATTGTGTGTTCAGTTTTTTTAGCTATCCTGCTTCTTTATCAAGTGAACTGGTAAGCATGTCCCATTTATTCTTCAGTTGCAGTCATGCACAGGACAGATCTAGAGTTCTTGCTCACAGACTTTGCATGATGTTAGAGGAGGCAAACAATATGTAGAAAGCACAAAGAAGCGTGTCCTGTATGTGCTTGGCCTCTATGGTAAAGATGTCTCCCTCTCAGCAGAGATAAGGATGTAAAATAACCATTAGTATTTCCATGAGCAGTGTGACATAACCCCTTCCCATCTGGGACAAAAATGTGAATTTTCAGGCTCATTGCTGTAGATCTCTCAGTTCCTCACATTAGCTCATGTGCCCTCCCCATCCTGATCTTCCAAGCACCAGCACTCTCTGACAAGGTCNGGTAGAAAACCTAGATCATCCTATGGCTCACAGAAGCTTCTATAGGCTAGAAAGCTCAAAAAATTCTTTGGAAATCTAAGTGCTTCTTTCTAGATTCCTGATTATAGTTATTCCAACCTTAGGGAGTAGGTGACACTCTCTCTTGATGACCATGTAGGAAAAGAAAAAGCTTAAAGATTTAGTGTTTNGGTAAAATTTATGTGGTAAGGAAAGATTGGAGCCTTGGACTACAATTAATAATGTTTAATGATGAATCCAAGTTTACCATCCTATTTGCCAGGTTATGATTAAAAACTTTGTGAAGCTGGGTATGGTGGTTCACACTTTAATTCAATCACTTGTGAGGCCAGCAGGGCTACATAGTGAGGCCTGTCTCAAACAAACAAACAAACAAAGCAAAACAAAACAAAAAGCTATTTGCATATCTTGTTAAATCTTCACAGCAATCCTGGAGAGAAATTGCATGTCTATTTTTCTGTGGCCAAAGATTTTGTGAACGATAGGACTTCCCTTAGGTCATAGGAGTTTGTTGGTGTTTCCACTCATGTCTCTCTAGCTACCAGATTCATACTTTGTGGCAAGCTAAAACCCAGGTCCTTCTGAGTCCATATTATAAGCAAAGTCTGTGTATTCAGTGGAACATATATATATATACATATATATATATATATATATGAATACATACATATACGTATTCAATAGGTTATATTTATTTAGTCTTAAGTCGTGTGTGTGTGTGTGTGTGTGTGTGTGTGTGTGTGTGTGTGTGGACTAGACATAGAAGGATCCCCCAGCATGTGGGGATGGAGACAAAAGTGACTAACTAGAGCTATTCTGGAAGCATCCACACTGCACTCAATGAACTTGGCTCACACTGTTGAGATGAATTAACATCTGTGAACTGTTTCAGAAGACATTTGGTGTATGATAATGGCAGACTTGAGTGGTGACTCAGAGATATCAGGGTTTGGTAAAGGCACTGGCCACACAAGTCTGATGACCTCCCCAAATTTGATCCATGGAACCCAAAGTGGAAGAAAAGTACTAACTAATTCCCAAAATTGTCCTTTTATCCCCACTTGCAACCCATGCCATGCATGCATTCGAACTCACATACACTCATTAGACACAATAATAATAAATTTAGAAGTTTTTTAAGTCTACAAAAGGAATAATGTAAGTAGACAGAAACTGGCCACTTAAGACAGAGGAAGCATTACTTAGTGGTGAGGACAGGAGTAAATTGTAAAACAAGGGGAAACATTGGAGGTGGGAGCTGATGAAGGTTAAGTGGTGATGAAAGGCTGGCTAGAAGTTAGTAAAGGAAGGGAGAAGCAGGAAGTTCACCTCTAGCCTAGTCAAGTGGGGGTCAGACTTGTCATTGCATTGTCAGTTCCTCTTCTGTTCTCCAGCCCATTCCCCACCTCCCAGTGCTCCATTAACCTCTGTCACTTGATTTGAAGAACAATTTAAATTGGTTTCATCAAAAACAACCCATCAGGTCTGAAAATCTACAATGAAAGTAAAGTTTAGTGAGAGATTCGAACATATTCTGGCACGGTTTAGCTCATGGCAACAGACTATCAGAATCAAATAGTCTTGTTTCCCCTCCTTCCTCTATCATCATCATTATCATCGCCACCATCACTATTGTGCTGTTTGGGGTCAAGCCTGGGCCTTTGCACGTGCCAAACAAAGCTCTTCCTTGAACTGTACCCCCAATCCCAAAGATGTTTCTACAGTTTTCAGCACTCAGTGTTAGAATGTGAAGCCTCACTGATAATGTCCACACCAAGAGCTTTGAAGGAAGACCTGTGGATGCAAAAACCAGCTTTCACCTTTAAGGTAATAAAAGATAGTTTTCTTCTGGAGCCAGGGTGAGTGACCCTGGCTCCGTATTCAATGTGGAAGCAGTTTCATGAACTTTTGTAGTTTTACAGAACTGAGAAAGTTATAAATCAAGAAAAATATGACATACATTGGTTGGTACATCAGAGAGTTGATTACAGAAAGATGGGGGAAGCTTTTCTCTAGGCCATGAGATGACATTCAGAGCTTTCAGTGGAAGTTAGTGGTCTGCTAAGTTAATAGATTTCACCACATTTTTATCTATTAGTCACCAGATGTTAATTCTAACACAGGTGGGTAAGGAATGGCTGTTATGGTGGCTAGAGCTATCATGTACTAAATAATTAGCCTCTGGATCTACGACATTCCAACCTCTCCACTTTACTGTAGTTTTAATCAGTAATCAGTAAATCAGTCTTTGCTGACACAGCTTCTTTGCAGGAATTCTCATCACAAACCCATGGGCAAAATTCTTGGAAGAAAAATTTACCTTATCTCAGCTTCAAAATAAAAGCAATTCTGACTATTTTCACGTACAACTGATAGACTATAAATGAATTAGAAGGTGTGTGGTAATATATATTAGAGTTTCTTAAATGTCTATCTCCTTTGATCCCATGACTTCATGCATAAAATGTCTAAGTATGTTCTAAAATATAGCCTATATAATTTTTAAATTAACAACAAAACAGTGTAAACAATTTAAATGTTCAACAGTAAGAGATTACCTAATTACTTAATTTATGCTGTATAGAAATGATTAATAATTATATGTCTTTAAAAATCTTGTAGATCAATATTTATAAAATGAAAAATGCTTATTATTTATTAGAAAAGTTGAATTAGAAACATGGTGTAAATTGGTGTGGTGGTATTCAGCTAAAATCCCAGCACTGAAGAGACTGAGTCAAGAGGACTCAGAGTTTGAGGCCAGCCTGGGCTACATAATAACTATGAGATAACAATTGTCTCAAAAAATAAAATAAAATAAACAAAAAAAAACCACCAAAAACCTCAAAACAAAACAAAAAACAAAAAAGTCTGAGTCTGTTGTTCAGTGGTAGAATATTTGCTGAGCATGCATAACATCTTAGGTTTGATATCCCAGTACCATGAAAACATGAGCCATAAGACCACTCCATATGGAATGACATCAACGTCCACTGTAAACATCCTCTAGGCATAAAAAGCTAGAACACAGAGCAAGATTTTTATAGTGGAAATGTGAGTGCTTAAAAGTCATTCCTAAAACACACTTAGCTGTAATAAACAAAATTCAAAAACAGAAAGTAATTTTAATTTTTTTTCAAATAGTAATGCAAGAAAAAATTTCAATCAACCTATTAAAAATTAGGAGTGGAGGAACTTCAGTCACCTCCTTTTCCTAGTGTTTTTGCTAAAGATACTGGTTTTACTTTCTGGCAGATACATTTATCTTCTCAGTGTTCAAATATCGATTATGGACATGATTTGCAGCATCTGACATGGTAGCTTGGTGTTTCCTATGCGTCAGCATCAGTGTTCATCATGCAATTTCCTCTTTTCTTTTTGGTCAAGAGGAGGGGCAGAAAATCATGAGCTTGAGCATCACTCAGAGGCGATTCAGTTCTGCCTTTTCTCTTGGAGCCTTTGAGAGGATACCGAACAGAAAACACCAACTTGTCCCCCAATTGGGGATCAATTCCCTCCACAATAATCGTTTCGGGTCGAGGTACAGGTAACAGCTGCTTTTATTGTTTTTCTATCACATGATCTTACGTACTCTAGAGAATTTTAGGTGGTGTGAGGTGAGAGTGGGATTGCTGGGGAAGCCCTGTTGGCTGTGTTAGATCTGGTTGACTCTGGGAGCATGTGGAAACTGAAGTTCAGCACCAGTTATTTTCTTTCTGAGTGTTCGGTGACTTCTGCTGTATGCTAAGAAAATAAAGTAAGGGTTCTATGGAGTTCATTACTCTTTAACTGGGTCAAATGTTTATATGTTATCCATGTTGGAGAAGTCATAAAAGGAGCCAGGTAAGATGGCTCAGTGTGTAAAGGTACTTNCTACACAAGCCTGACTGACCACCTGAGTTTGATGCATGGGACCCACGTAAAGGTGGAATGAGAGGACTCACTAGGTTAAGTTATCCTCTGGACACACGCACCTCCACTCAGGAACCCTCACCCCCAACAGCGATAATAACGAATAATGATTTTGAAAGAGAATTCTATAATGAAAAGATTCATTTTTCTCAAGAAATATGGCAAAATGTAAGTAATTTCAGAAAACTTCATAAATTAAAAAACTAGAGAATGCTGTCACATGTGCAGCTTGTTTTTCGTATTATTTGTTGGCTATCATCTCAGTTATTAATGTCAGGGGTAAGGTAAGTAGCAAATACTATTTAGTAATACATTGATATCTATTATCAGATTGGATCCTTTTTGGGCATTCATGACTGCTGAATGGTGACAGAATTTATTTTCATAGAAGTTCCTCTGGCAACATCATATACTAGAATATTATATGTGAAATAATCATGTACATAGAATGTTTTGAGATTAAAACTTCAGGTTGCATCCTGCTATGCCCCTCTCTATTGCTCCCACACCCCACCCCTGCAATCCCTTTCTACTTTCCTGGTTGCTTCAGTTACTCCAGGTTCTGTAGCATGTCTTAAGACTTGGAGCCAGGAGCCTCAGATGTGAGAGAACACGCAGTTTTTGTCTTTCTGGGTCTAGGTTACCCCACTCAGTAGGATATTATCTAGTTTCACGCATTTATCAGACTTGACTCTGGAGAGTAATGTATAGGATGTGACTGAGTGGAGAGGTTGGACACCTCAGGAAAGATATTTGTGTACTTGAAGCCCAAAATGTTAATCACCAGCAGTATTAACCTTCATTTATTATTTCAAAGGTGGTGTCTGGGAAACTCTGATAGTCATGCATAATTGAAAGACTACAAGAACAGTTTTACATGTTACACTGAGGCAAGTTTCTAATTCAACTTTTCTAATAAATAATAAGCATTTTTTTCATTTTATAAATATTGATAAACAGTTCTATACAGCATAAATTAAGTAATTAGGTAATCTCTATCATCATCATCATCACCATCATCACCATTGTGCTGTTTGGGGTCAAGCTTGAGTCTTTTATGTTTTTATCAAAACATGTAAATAATTTTAAAGCAAAGATTTTTATTTATTCAGAAAGCTTTGTTTTTTGTTATTTCAATTGATAGTTTAAAAGTATTTCAATGGTTTGTGGTAGTACCAATTTTGCCTAACATTTTATATGTGTGCTCTGTCAATATTACAATGACTTATTAGTAAATTTTTAATTCTTTCTGTATCTCCTAATAATAAGTTCTGTGGCCATTAGATGTATAGATGACAGAAATCTTCAAAGACTTCTCACCTCTAGTGGAAATCAGATCAGTCCATGTGATTTAGGGTGTTTGGAACATTAGAGGAATGAATCAGACCCCACCCCTTCTCACTCCACTGCACCATCAGATCCAGGTACCTCCCTAAAGGTGGAAATTTTAACTTTTTCATTAGAAATTACTCAAGGGAAGGTTGTAACACAGACCGTACTTCACTTACTCCCAAGATGAGTGATGAAGAGATCACTTACACAACTGTGAGGTTCAATAAGTCTTCAGAGTTGCAGAATCGAGGAAGGGCTGATGAGACTCAAGGGCCCAGAGAAGCTGGCCACAGAGGTAAGTGTTTATACATCTAAATTCACCTATTTTTAATACATCATAAACTTCTGATTTTGAAAACAATATCCTACAGGCTGCCATTGGAAACAATAACCCTACTTTTTTGGAAGGTTTTGGTGTTTTTTTAAGACATTGTTTCTCTTAATAGCCTTGGCTATCCCAGAACTCCCTTTGTAGACCAGACTGGCCTTAAACTCAAAGTGATCCTCCTGCCTCTGTCTCCCAAGTGCTTGGATTAAAGGCATGTACCATCTTGCCTGGCTGAAGTCTGTTTCATTTTATTTTACTTTTTTTTTGGTGGGGAGGTGGGTTTCAAATCAAGGTTTCTCTGTGTAGCCTTGGCTGTCTTGAAACATATTCTGTAGAACAGGCTGGCTTCAAACTCAGAGATCTCCTGCCTTTTCCTCCCTAGTACAGTGACTAAAGGTGTGTGACATCACCACTCAGCAATAATTCTATTTCTAGTTGTTAGCTGGAAACAAAAGAAAGCGAGATGGGCAGAGTAGAATGATGGGAGCCTGTAAAAAAATTATTGAGAATGGAGAAGGGAGGAGTGAATATATTTTGTCAAATTTGAGAAACAAGAGATTATTTTTTAGTTTTGTCAAGAAAAATTCTAAAACTTTTAAAAGTAACACAGTAGAGTCTGAAGAAACATCAAATGTACTAGAGAAATAAAATCTTAAGGAAATAAAAAGTATTCATTAGAAACAATACTTTCACTCTAACAGAAGGTGTTTTCATTGTTATAAGTATTTCCTAACATCTAGTGCAAAAAAGCAGCAAGAGTCATCTATCAGATAACAGAGTCTCTTCCTGGGACGACACTGCAAAGGAAGAGAGGGGATGACAGATAGTAACGGGAGTGGAGGTGACTAAACCACATTATTCATTTGCAGAATAATTAAGTTCACTAAAAAAAAAAATCTTTTTTTGCTCACTCTTCATATAATGTCACAAATGAACCCTAAACTTTAATTTCTTTGACATACTGATAACTGGAGGCTTGACTTTCAGATCCCCAACACCTCAGATGCATGAAGATGTTTTGTATTATCTAGAGAAAAATAGAACTTATTTAAAAAAAAAAAAACAAAAACAAAAACGAGAGTTGACTTCTAGGTTCCTTTAAGGATGGGCCTGTATACAAGTTCTCAAGAACATGCATACCTCTTCCCTTCCTTCTTATGCTCAGTTATGTGCCCTTGATGGACTACACACTCCAGTTTGGGATTGTCTACTTGGACTGTGTCTGTGCCTCNAGTGCTTTCTGAAGGATGCACTTTTGATCCTGTAGAACTGGGTGAGGGGCACGTGCCTGTCAGCCAGCTACTTCTAGGCTGAGTCAGGAGGATTGAGAATATAAGGCCAAAGGTGAAAAAAAGTTTAAAATCCTGTGAAACTTGACACATGTAAGATTTCTAAAATGGGTGCAATACAATTTTGAAAGCAATGTTCATTCAGTTTGTGTTATGGACTTCTGTAAAATTTTTAGAGACCAATAATCCATTGTCTCCATGCTACACAAAATTATAATCATTATTGGGACATGCTCTTTTCAAAATGATTATTTTCTTGCTATGTTTTCTTAATTTAAGAATCTGCCGTCCCTTGGCACTTCATTGTGATACCTCTTGGAATCCTTTGTTCCATTCTGCTGGTGACAGTTGCTCTGTTGGTGACCCACAGTGAGTAACTGGTATACANCTTCTTTGCCTTTCTGCCTAAGTAATAACTTCAGTCACTTATTATGCAGTTTTCACACTCTGCCCATTGTCCTGCCTCTAATCAGGGGATGTGCCACATAGCTCTGGACTTAGGATATTTTTAATCCTGGCACACTACAGTGTCTCTTTCTTTTACATACCTAGTTCATTAACTTTGTGGCTGTTGAGAGCTTTTGTACTTTCTTATTCATGGTCATGTTCATTCTGAGAACTTGGTGAGAGTCTGCCTTCTGAGCTCGAGAGATTGTGAATCTTAAGTAAATATTTTGTGAGAAACAGCTGTGCAAAAGAAATGATGAGGTTCTTTTCATTTTTCCTCAGTCTATATTGAGGACATGGTTGTGTAAATAGACTTTAACAGAGACGTTAAAGCTTCAGCCTTATTAGATTCCTTTACATCTTTAGAGGAAATCACTCCCAGGATGGGCTAAAATACAGCTACATATCTGGATATTATGCTTTCCATCTGGTCCTGAGAACTGTGCCATTTCTTCATATTTCTTAATTCACATTTTCAGCGTGTGTTAAAGGTTGACTGAATTCTTTAGTTAGATATTTATTTGTAAGCTTTATGCTGAGCAAAAAATGAAGTAATTGGAAGGCAATGTGCTTCCACCATAATTTAATTCTGCTTTATCATTTACTTTATACTGAAGTTGCTGGTAGAGGGAAATTGATGTTTCTATTTCTTTAATGAGTTAATTGAGATATTATTTTCTAAATGTCAAAATAGCAATTGAAGTAATGATATATGTTGTCAACATGGGGCCTTTTCTTATATCTTAAATTTCAATATTTAGTATTTATAACCATTTTTGAGTTATATCCTGTTAATTTTAGTTTTTCAGTATAATCAAGAAAAACATGAACTACAGAAAAATCTAAACAACCTCAATCAAAGTTACATCTCCTTGCAAAATAACAGCTGCTTAAATGAAACTTTGAGAAATGAGTCTACAGAGTGTGATAACTTCTCACATCAGAAGGAAATGGACTCTCTCAACATAAAACAGAACAGATGCTGTGGTGAAGCTAAGGGTGTTTTAGATTGCACACAGCGCACAGGTAAGGAGGGAATCATGAATAAAGAATTGCACTACTCTGTATTGATTCTTCTCCAGAAGATTTGAAGTCCAGTTGGCAGCTAACAACGCTGGTGATCTCTGGGTTAATGGCTGGGGTTTCCTTGTCTNGTGGAGGGGCCTGGAACCCTGGAAATCCCTGTTTGGATTAGGAAAATCTTAGTTTCTAGAACTCAGTGGCCATTCTGTCTCCCACTGCTCCCAGGGGATGGAAGCTCAAGTCAGCACAGCTGAGAATTCAGGTCGTTTTCATGTGTGGTCAAATCTGAGTCCCCACTTTTTTTGTTGACAGAATGTGGAAGTTTCCANTAAGAGAGTATTTACCAAATTCTTAGACTGAAATGGACTTAAAGCATGGATGCAGTCGTAAAAATAATTGTTTGTGTGTTTGTTTTCCTTCTGCCCTGGTGTCAGAGAGTTGGCCTGTCTGTGACCAAGGTGTCCTCCCTGCAGCACACATGGGAGCTTCACCATGGTGCCCACACTGGTGTATCTCTATCAGTGACACAGAGATGAAAATATCAACCNTTACAAGGAACCTTTCTTTCCTTACATCGTGACTGGTCAACTTTAATTGACACAGTTTATCATTCATTATTAAGTAATTTTTTCAGAATTTAATGTTCACAAAGAACTCTTGAATATGATCTCACTGTGCATGATAGCAGGAGTTGACAATTTTCATTATTCAAGGACTAATAATAACTTTAAAACTTGTAAATATTAAAATATATGACAGAGAAAAAGATAAAGTCCAAAACTAGTCATTGAGGCATTCCAGGCTTATCAAAAATGCCTTATATTATTATTTTTTAAAAAAATAACTATCATCTCTAAGTGGCAGCATGATTCAGCAATGCTTGTGCTTAGAAAACCGAGGCAGGAGGATTGCAAATTTGAGGACAGTCTAGGTGTCAGCAAATTCCAAACTAGCCT
This sequence comes from Neotoma lepida, assembly GCA_001675575.1. NCBI lineage: Eukaryota > Metazoa > Chordata > Mammalia > Rodentia > Cricetidae > Neotoma > Neotoma lepida. Next base: position 38,719 of record LZPO01087438.1, on the reverse strand, counting down.
GAACTAGAGAGTGATGATACCTCTTCTCAGAAAAACAAGGGTTGGACCTAAAGGTTTATTAATAGAGAGAAGAGGTCCCCAGCACCAAACCAAACAAATAAATCATATTGATACGTTGTAGCTATATAAACTACACAGGTTTTAATGTATTCAAATTTGATACTTTGGGCATGTGAGTGTTCCCTTGAAGGCAAGAGAACAAAAAATCACAATCAAAAGCTTCTTTTTATGTCTCTTATTTCTATTAAGGTAAGAGCATCTAACATAGACCACAGCATAGCTGTGCGGGCATAGTAGCATGCAGGCCTCTGTGGGCACAGTGCACTACTGCAGATCTAGCATTGCATAATCCATGTAACTGCCTCTGAGCAGCAAGTGCTCATTTTCCCTCTCTCCAGCCACTAGGATCTTATAAATCTGTTTCTTAGAGCTGGGCTGTCTTAGAAACCGCATCTGAGTGAAATCAAAAAGTATGGTCCTGGCCTTGGTTTGTTTCACTTTGAATCCTATCTTCAAATTCATCCATGCTTCTCTGGCAGACTTTCTTGTAGACTTCTGAGAAAGGGAAGTTATTGCAAAGACTCTGTTGTCTCATTCGTAATAAATCAGCTCATAACAGGACATTCAGTCCTGATGCTAAGTAAGTAGCCATCAGGAGTCACCTGGGAGACTCTTAATACATAGTAGGTCACTTAGGTCAGGATCTCTCTTTTGTGGGGTTAGATGTGAGAAATGGTTTCATTCTGTAGCCCAGGCTCCCTTGGAATTCACTGCTTAACCTAGGCTGACCTCAAACTAGAGATGAACCTCCTGCCTCAGCCTATGGAATGCTGGGCTTTTAGGCATAAGTCATCACGCCCAGCTGGATTTACTTCCCTTTCAAGGATAAATAGTATCTCTTTGTGTGTACATGCAACATTTTCTCTATCGATTCATCCATAATGAACACTTAAATTTTATCCATATCTCTATTATAAACAGTGCTGCATAGAACATGAACATGCAGGGGTCTCTCAGCATTCTAGTATCTCAATTTCTTAGAGTGTGAGGTTTTACTTAGTTACAGATGTGTAATAAATACATTGTTCTGTAGCATGAATCCTAATTGGTCTTATAATAAAAACCCAAAGCCAGATATCAGGGCAAATGCCGAAAGATCAGAGGAAACAAGACACAGCCACTTCTCACCTCACCAACTCCTCAGCGGAAAGAGGAAGATTCTGTCTCCACAATCTTCAGACTGAATGCCCCTGAGTCCTGTCTCCACCCACCTTATATTCCTTTCTCTGCCCAGCCATATCACTTCCTGTCTCAACCTTCCTAGTGCTGGGATTAAAGGCATGTGACTCCCAAGTACTGAGATTAAAGGTGTGAGCCATCATTTCGTGGCTCTATTTCTCTTTTAGACTGGATTAATCTCCTGTAGTCCAGGGTGGCATTGGACTCACAGAGATCTGTCTGCCTCTGCCTTCTGAGTGCTAGGATTAAAGGTGTGTGCCACCACTGCCTGGTCTCTATGACTAACTCTGTGGCTGGCTCTGCCCTCTGATCTTCAGATAAGCTTTATTTGTTAGAGCATATACAAAATATCACCACAGTTCTAATAACAGAATACCAGAAAATAAGAATTTTCACCATTGCCTTATCTGTTGTAGGGAAACATGTTGAAGGACACTGGTTCTGCTGTGGCATAAA
>LZPO01087438.1:0-15614 GCA_001675575.1 Neotoma lepida | reverse complement strand
TCAGCCATCATCAGAGAAGCTTTCTTCTCCAACAGATAAGAACAAATATTGAGACCCAAAGCCAGATAATATGCAGAGAGTTAGAGACCTTGGAACACTCAGTTGTAAATTTACATATCTCCATCAATTTCCTTCCGTCAAAGCTCAGGGAACCATGTGGAAGAGGAGGCAGAAAGAGTGTAAGAGCCAGAAGGGATGGAGCACACTAAGAAAACAAGGTATTCTGAGGCAGAATTGACCTGACACACATGAACTCACAGAAAGTTGGCAGAATGCACAGGGCCTGCACAGTTCTGAGACTTGTGGGGTCCCATTGCCAAGAGGGAAGTGAACACAAGCTCATATCCCTAACACAGACATTCTCTCCAATTGATAACCACTTGCAAATGAACAATTAGTGTTCTACAGAGTCTCACTGAGTATACAAACAACTCCCTAGGCCAGACCCCATGCCCAGCAGGAGAAGGCCAACATGAAATGAATTCTGTGGAATTTTTGGAGATTCTTTGTCTTATAATGCTATGTTGGGGCTTTTTTTTTTTGACTTACAGGTTCTTTGCATATATGTTATGGCTTTCAGTTTTGTGTTGTTATGGGATTTCTGTGTGCAAATGTGTCTGTCTCTGTGTCTGTATGTGTTTTTTGAGATTTTTATTTGAATTTTTTGCTTTTATTTGTTTTGTTCTATTCTATTACTTTTGTTGCTGTTTTATCTAATTTTACTTTTTTTTTTGGATGCCAGTTTGTGTCTTAAATAGAAAGAGAAAGAAATGGTGTGAAGTTGGGTGGGTGGTGGAAGTTGGGAGAATCTGGAAGAAAGATGGTGGGTAAACCATAATAAGGATATATTGTATTAAAAATATATTTTCAAGTAAAAATATGCTCAAAATTAAATGAAATAAAACTTTTCTGAAAAGTAAAGTATGCTTTAAATGCCAATACAATGACTGGGACACAGGAAGTATTCAATAAATATCTGTTATGATTTTTCAGGGAAGACGGAGCATGCTATTCTCACAGAGGACCTTAGTTCAGTTCCTAGCTCCTGGGTGGTTCACAACGCCGGAAACTTCAGCTCCAGGAGATCCAATGCTCCTTTTGGCTTCTGTAAGNATCCAAACACACATGACATATGACCACACAGACAAATACACACACAAACACACACATGCAGACACAAATAAAATGCCAAAATTAAAATAAATATTACCTTGAGATAAATATATAAGGTGAAACTATATAATTTCTAAAAATATATATACTACAGATAAAATCTCTGTAAATTTGTTATAAACAAAAACTTCTTTCGAAAGCATGAAAAAGCGGTAAGTCAAACCAAGGAAATGTTAAATTTTCTATATTAAATGGTATATTTCAGAACATTTAGACAATAGAAAAATATTAAAGCCTTTGATAGATGTACATGTTATAATATTTTCCTATTGTCTAGTCTAAATGTTCTGAAATATACCATTCAATATAGAAATATCTATGTTCATGAACTAGCTTTTTGGAGCTCATTCCCTATGGAGGGATACCTTGCTCAGCCTTGATACACGTGGGAGGGGCTTGGCCCTGCCTCAACCTGATATGCTAGACTTTGTTGACTCCCCTTGGGAGGCCTTACCCTCTCTGAGGAATGGAAGGGAGTGGGGTGGGGGGAATGTAGGGGTGGGCAGGAGGAAGGGAAGGAAGGGAACTGTGGTTGGTATGTAAAATGGAAAAGAAATTTTATATATTTAAAAAAAACTCTTACAATGTTACACATTAGAAGAAAGACAAACCCAATAAGAATTGAGCAAACACAAACAGATATTTGACAAAGGAAAATACATTACTGACCAATAAGTATATGAAAAGATGGTCAGTATCATTAGATCTTAGAGAAACTAGAACTCCTCAGTTCATCATGATGGCAAAAATCCAAAGCATTGATAGTATCAAGAGTAGGCAAAGATGAAGGGCAAAGGGAACTCTCCCATGTTGTAGAGAAAGTAAGATGATGTGAGCTGTTTGAACATGCTGGAAGTTCCTTAAGAAATGAAACTGCACTTAACATGGGGATTTTGATACCAGAGTTCTAGACTTTTACTAAAATAAGTAAAAATTGTATCTTCACACAATGACTTACACACAAATTCACATGACAACTTTATTTATAATTGTTAAAACTTGGAAACCATATGTTCACATGTAAAAGGAGAAATATCATGGTTCTTTGTGTAATATAAAAGTGCTTTTTAACGAAAGTTTGAACCACTGATCTTTGAAAAAAGCAGGAGTTAGCTAAAATAATAATGATGATGATGATATATAATATATAATAATGATGATAATAGTCAGAGAAAATGGAGCAAAATGCAAATCTGTACATAATATATGACACTCAGGAGTAGGCCACACTAATTTACAGTACAAGAAAGCATATTTTTGCTTCCCTGTGGCCAGTTGGGGGGTGGCAAGGGGCAGAAAAGAACTTTGGGAGATACAAACTAGCCCTGTGAGGATTTGATGGTTCTCTTAGTTAGGGTGTCTATTGCTGTGATGAAACACCATGACCAAAACAACTTGGGAAGGAAAGGGATTGTTTTGTTTATATTTCTATATCACTGAAGGAAGACAGAGTTGATGAAGAGGCAATGGAGCAGTAAATCTTTCTGGGAGCTCCTTCTTGTAAGACGGATTTTCTGAATGGTCTTGTTAAATAAAAACACAGGGCCAGAAATAGGGTAAAAATCTGACAGAGATCAGAGGAGTTAGGAACAGCCACCTGCCTCACCTTAACAATGCCGCTGCTTCCAAAAGAGAGCGTGTGGACTTCCTATACCTCCACATCTACATCCTTTTTTGTTCTGTTCTCCCATTGGCTCTTTCAGCCTAGCTACATCACTTCCTCCTATCGCCCATCTCTGTCACTTNCTGTCTGTCTGTATAGACCTCCAGAATTCTATGGTTGATGCTGGGATTAAAGGCATGTGTCTCCACCCTTGACTGTTCTTAATGTGACCTGGAACTCACAGAGACCCAGATAGACTCTGCTTGCTAAATGATAGGATTAAGGGCGTGTGCCAATTTTGTAAGACTAGCAGCTGACCTTGTTCCTGTGATCCTCAGATAAATTTTATTGGGGGACATAGATAAAATATCACCACACCTTCTNGCTAGCTCAGATTGCTATCTTTTAGAACCCAGGACTACTGGACCATGGGTACTAATACATCAATCACTAATGCCCTATAAACTCACCTATAGCCAGAACTTATGCAAGCACTTTGTCAATTGAGGTTCCCAATTCTCAGATGGCTCTAGCTTGTGTCAAGTTGACATAAAGCTAGAAGAGGTGTACATATTTGTTAATACTCATATTTCTCAAGACTTACAATGGGGGAATTATATTATACACATACTCCAACACCAATATTTCACATTTTTAATGTCAGAAAAAAATCATAAGTCAATAACCATTTCAGAACTAAAGGACATTACAAATGAATACACTGCATGGTCCTGACCATGAGAAAATATCAACAGTGACATAATCCAGAAGACTGACAAATATGAATGTGGATTATAGATTAGAACATATTACTATATTAATACTATATTTCTTGAGTTTTATTGTTTCAGTGTGGTGTTGTAAAAGAAATTAGTCTCTAGAATATATTTATGAACAGTTTAGTATTATCGCCATCATAATTATTAGGTTTCATAAGACAGAATGTCATTCTGTAGCCTACAATGGCCAAAAACTTAACTATATAGCTTAGACTGCCTTCAAACTCTTGTACCTATAAGGTTATAAGTTCAAGACATCACATCCAGCTAGCCTCAATGACTATTACTGTATCTATGGGGTTTCAACTTATCATCAAATGGATCAGAGAGACAGAGAGAGAGAACATTTGGACTATGGAAGGTTGGATGGGTTCATTAAACTAGTTTGTCACTATTCATCAAGTCTTAAATTATATTTTGCAGAAAATAAAAGCTTTTTAAAGATAAATTCTTCTACTGCAAAAAATACCAAATAGTAACCAACTAACTAACAAACAAACAGACATACATTACTGCATCCTACTTCTTAATTGTGATGTCAAAGCCATGGATTTTAAAATGATCTATCCTAGTGATGATGAAATGTGTGCACCACTTATCAGGGTTCTGTATTTGGTTCCATGTGTCATTCAGTAAACAAAGAGAGTGATTCCTCAGAGCATGGGCAATGTGTCCATTCTCCTGACACAGCTGCTCTTTTTATCAGGAAGGAAGATGGCTTCTGCTCTGTTAAGTGAAATTTCTAAAGAACACCTTCCCTTTCCAGCTCCTTACTCTGTTTTCCCAGCCAACTGAGACCTGTGATTAAAACATTCAGTTGTTAACTAGTCTGAAATCATCAGAGGAAACAAACATAGATAACAACATTCCATTTTTACCTTTCCTTTGCACTGCACACTGGATCAGGAAATTTAACCACTCTCTTTTCACATATACANCCGTGGGTTTTACCACAGTCATCATCACTTATACCTATTGGACTGAGAAATGCACAGCCTCCTGTGACATGTAAATTTACTTCCAAATACCTATAAAACAAAAATATAATGAACAGTTATTTACATTTGAAGTTTACACAGATGCAGACCATGATTTTTAAAACAAAGTTTATTGACCAAAATATGCAGAATGTGGAATTAAAAGTAAAAGTATCACTAAGGTTTTTTCACTTTCTCTAAAGTCATAAAAAAATGGTCTTGGGCTAGCGACATGATTCAGTGCATAGATGCCACTGTTACCAAACCTGACAACCTGAGTTCAGACCTCAGATGCCACACAGTAAAAAGAGAGAATTGACTCCTTCAACTGTGTTCTAACAATACATGTCCTGTGTGACATCTGCACATGCATGTGCATATATTAACACAAAAAATAAATAAATGAAATAAAAATAAAAGATAGAAATGGTCTCTTGATCACAACTCAACTCTCCATCTATTCCATACTGCTAATTTTTCATGCGCAAGTAAAATACAGTTCAGCATCACTAGGGGATAATTTAAAACTCCTATGCCTGTGTTTTAAGAAGAAAGGTGAGATTTAGAATATAGTCATAGAAGAGGGTTGTGACTGCTGTTTCGGTTGTTTTCATCTTTCCTCCCCCTCCTCAGAGCCAGTAAGTCTTGAATTGAAACGGTGATTGGCTGACCTCCCTGTTTTCAACACAACTACAATCTCTGTGGGATGGTGCATTAATGCCACACTACCTTCCCNTAAAAAAAATAATTTAAAATGTTGAATAAAAATAAATAATTAGAAAAGGTGATGCATATCTATAACTTCAGCATTTGGATAGATGAATTAGGAGGATTATAAATCAGGGCAGAATGTGCTATGGAGCAAGACCCTGTACAAATATTAACTAATAGTTAAAACTGTATTCAATATATTTATGAACAATCAGGAAAAAGATTCCTATGCTGACTGAGGCTTCAGCAAAGTTGAGACTCTCAAAGGATCAGCAAAGCATGGCAGCCAGTTTGATCCTAATAGGCAGGGCAAGATGAATAGTGAATCTATGGAAATCGATCATTCAAATAGTAAATAATTAATGTAGACAAAAACAGGGTACATAACTGTAGTCTCACCATTTGGGAGGCAGAGGCTAGAGGATCAGGTATTCAAGGCTGGCTTGGGCAACACAGTGAATTTGAACCAGGCTAGACTAATGAGAATCTGTCAAAGAAGATGAAATTGGAAAAGATATCTATAGAACTCCATAGGTCTGAGATATCAAAGCCATGAATCTTCAGTAAAAGATCACCTTTCTTGAGCCCTGGATTTCAGCCAAGTGGAAACAGAATATTTAGGTTTATCATAGGAACAGAAAAGGAAGATAGATGAAACTACATGGCCCATGGTTCACAGACAGAACAGGTATGAGTACACACACTACTCAGGCATGGGATATAATTATGGGTATAATCTATAAATCATGTGTCTTGAACATGAGCAAAGAGGAGAAGACCAAGAAGTCAGTACCTATTCACAAGATATACATGGAAAACATATTCTGCATCATGAGNTCTGAACTTTACCTCCAAGGTGATGCCCACCTAGACTTCTAAACAAGAAATACAAGTTAAGCTCACAGTTGCTCACTAGGTTCATTAGAACCTGACATTGTAAGCTTTTGCATCTTCACATTGGAGATAATGCCAAGAACAGTCATACCTGCCTTTAATCTCAGCACTTTGGAGATAGAGACATGAGGATCAGGAGTTCAAGATCAGCCTGGCTGAGATAAAACCCTATGTCAAAACAATAACAACAAAAAAAAACAATAAAAATTAAAATGAGTTTTAAATGCTATAAAAGGCAACTTAAAATATAACTAGATAGTAAACTTATTTAAAGACAAACATAGAATTCCTAGGGAGAACTTTCAATATTTAGTATTTCTTTTTTTTTTCCTGGTTTTCCTTTTTATTTAATCAAAGACTGGTGAATAAACATAAATACAGCACAATGACTTCAGATCACTCTTTATATTGTGCACACACAGACCAATGAACAGAAATCTGAAAGAGACTTGTAGTCAGCATTCAGCCTTTCTTTCCCTTACTAAAAAAAAGAAAAAGAAAAAAAACCCCACAAATTTAGAATCTCATCAGCACATATTCTCCTGTGACAAATGATTCAGACATAAATAGTGGGTGCAAAGAAACTATATGCTAACATATACATAACCTTTGTTAATGAAAAACAAAACAAACAGAAGCAGCCATAATGATTAAGATACATTCAGTTGCTGATAACTAGTTGTGCCCAGAAGGGCATTATCAAAAGGGAATCGTGCTGCAGAGAAAAGCTATATATACATACACAATGAGAAATAAACTGCAAGATCAACACATGCATGTTTAATACTGGAAAAATCACAGCCCTCCAGAATTTCTCCACATTTGTTATAAAGCCCTCTGCACTCAACTAAAATTAAAATGATCTTAAAACGATAATACTTCTTTTCAGCCACAGAAACTGCAATGGAAATAAAAGTTCAGAGTCATTTTCAAACAAAAACAAAAATCTATTCTTCTGATGACATGCATGATTCAAAGGTCTATGCAAGATATGGTGCTCTACATTCCCAAGGACTAGGAAAAAAAACCTCAAGTCAATTTTTAGTTTGCAGATGGTCAAAGGATTTTGTATTCCAGCAGGAGTTCAAATCTTCTGGATCTTTTCTCCAACAACTACTGGATTTTCTTTTCTGATTTTCTCAGCAGCATCAGCTTTGTAATTGTAAGAGCAATTGTGTACATCTGAGTAAAGGTGCACACCACAGTAAACATATCCACACCGGCATTCAAACCCAGTAAGTCCCACTTTCTTCCTGCACATGAAACAGCGATTCTTTTTTTGTTTTGGTTTTTCAAGAGACTTGCTTTGTTCTTCAGATGGCTGCTGTGTTGTATCTGATACTGAAGATGGAGGATCACATTCAAGAGGAACAAGGCCCTCTGCTCTGGGTCCTTGCAGGTCTTCTGTCTCGGATACTGCTTTGTCCACAGATGTACTGTCCACTTGGGAAGGTGCTACAGATTCTGATAAAAATGACTGATTTGATACAGAGCCTGGCTGCAGAGATGAAGACGTGGACTCTAGTGCTGACTGAGAGTCTGGGCCACTGCCATCTGTGCAGTGTACTGGTAACGATTCAGACAGACTGCTGACAGAAGCTGCAGGTGGGCTTATTCTACCACTGCTACTGTTCTGTCTTTGAAGATGTTCTTTATAGCATGCCGAACACATGCCATTTGTACGAGGGTTTCCATAAAATCCGCAGCCAGTGGAGCAAAGCATAGGTGCTTGGCTGTGATTAGTTTCTTGAGCCATGTTCTTCTGTTGCACACCTGGTGGCGGCCCTCTCCGCCCGACGTGGTGGTGCTGCCGCCGCCGCCGCCGCCGCCTCTCGCCGCCGCTGACTGAGCAATATTTAGTATTTCTAAAAACATCAATAAGCAGGAGGAATGATAAATATGTAATATGAAAGTAGAAGGAAAATTCTGAGGATTGAAAGATCAAATGTGAATGAGTACTGCAGGGTAAGGAACCAGAGAAGATAAAGTGTGGATTGACCAAAGGGAAGAATGTATGAAAAGACATTATGAAAACCCACTAGATAGTAAGTTCATAGTTGGCCAACACAAAACAGACTATGTTTCTTTAGTTGTTTTGGATTGGTTTTTCGCTTATTTGTTTTTAATATTTTTCTCTTATTGGGTATTTTGTTTGATTTAATTTTTCATTTTTTGTTTTGTTTTGTTTTGGGGACAGGGAGTGTTCAAATATCATGAAGTTAGATGGCTAGAGAGGTGAGGTGGATCTGAGAGGATTTTAGCAGTAGGAAACGTGATCAAAATATATTCTATGAAAAATAAAACTAAAAAATAAAAGCATAACTTTGAAAACGTATTAGAACCACAGAAATCATGGGTTATTAAGTGAAAATCAAAGTGCAAGGCAGGGGATATCCCCAGAGGAATTACTGGTCAGAGATACTATAGAGGTCACCAAACCAGTACAGACTAACTGTACTGCCCTTACCATGTTGTTACCCCCTATAACTACATGGTAAGATCCTATTGCTGAAGACACCACACACTTGATGTCAGGATACAGAGAAATCAATCTTAAGCCAATCAGGAAATATCTTCTCTTAGGCTAGCTTTCAAAGAGTCAGAAGGGGCTTTGCAGGCTTCTCAGGGGAAAAGATATGAACAGTCTTACCTAGCACTGGACCCTGCATGCTACAACACTGACCTGCTAGGAAAGATAAGCCCAGTAGTACCATTGTTATATGAATCATTTATCTGAATATTTTCTTATAAAACTTGGGAGTCAGATACAGGTATCTGGATGATCAGAGAAGTGACAGAGAAGCAACCAATGACCTCCTCTCTCTCTCTCTCTCCTTACAAGAAGAAAATCTTTCTAAACCCTTTCCCACTACTTCCTGTGTCTCTCTATATGTCCTCAGCCCTCCAAAACCTATGGCTAATTTTGGTCAGCTAGTAGCTAGCTCTGTTGTAACATTCAAAGTAAACTTACCATCAATCTCAGGAATGTCAAGAGTGAAGTCAACATATCCCACAACAGTCATAGGATGACTAACTGCTTTCTTATTGGAGTTGAGCTATCTACCACATAAGGAATGTAATTGCTGTGGAATAATCTTTCTGTACACTGTGTGAATATATGTCACTATGATTGGTTTAATAAACAAGCTGACTGGCCAATAGCTGAACAGGATAAAGTTATGTAGGAAAGCCAAACTGAGAATGATAGGATGAGGAAGGGCAGAGTTAGAAGAGACACCAGCAGATGCAGAAGGAACAGGATGAGTGTGTCATGTTAATAAAGGAACTATCATATGGCAGAGGTTAAATAAGGAATATAGGTTAACTTAAAATATAAGACATAGTAATAAGCCTGAGCTTATTACTGGTTGAGCATTTATAAGTAATCTTAAGTGTCCATGTTGGTTATTTGGGAGCAGGTGGTAGGGACAGTAAAACTCCCTATACAGATGGCACCCAAGGAGAGGCCATGTACATCCACATCAAGCCTGAAAAAGCTTTAAAAAGGATTCTAGTCAACACAGGCTGGCATACTAAGTTGGGGCCAGACCTAGGCCCTCCGCCTTGCATCAAGGCTGAGTAAGGCATCACACCATAGGGAATGGGCTCTAAAAAGCCAGTTCGTGTACCTAGGATAAGTCTTGGTCCCATTGCCAGGGGACCCACAAATACATCAAGCCGCACAACTTTCACCCACATTCAGAGGGCCTAGTTTGGTCCCATGTAGGCTCCCCAGCTGTCAGTCCAGAGTCTGTGAGCTCCCACTAGCTTGGATCAGCTATCTCTGTGGTTTTTCCCAACATGATTCTGACCCCCTTGCTCTTATAATCCTTTCCTCTCTTCAACTGAACTCCAGGATCTTGGCCAAGTGATTGGCTGTGCGTCTCTGCATCTGCTTCCATCAGTCACTGGATGTAGGTTCTAACTTGGTATGCCAGCCTGTGTTGGATACCCAAGGGAGGCCTTACCCTCTATCAAGAGGGAATGGGGGTGGGATGGGGGTAGGTGTCGGGGGAACAGGAGAAGGGTAGGGAGGCAGAACAAGGGTTGGTATGTAAAAGGTAATAAATTTTAATTATATAATAAAAAAGAATTAACAATTTAAAAAGATTTAAACTAAAAAGAAGTTTCTAAACACACAAAAATGGAGTCAAGCATGGTATTTTGGTAACTGCCTTTTCTCAGTAGGCTGTGTTTGCTAGTGGTAATCAGGGGCATGGCTACCCTAAGAGGCAGCTTCCTGACTCAGCCCTAGCGGCAAAAATAGGCATGGCTCTTTTAAGAAACCTTGCTAACAAACATTTAAATGGGATTCATGAGCAGCAGGTGGCGCTCATGGTAGCAGCATAGACCCAAAACTCCCCAGAGCTGGGACGGTAAACATGGCTCCCGCCAGTACCTTCACCTTTAAAGCTAGGCCCTCTGGGTATCAAGGAGTGGGGTGGAGCCAGCCGCCAAAGCTGCTAATTTGGTCCTAGTCATGCTGCTTAGTAGTTTAAAAGCTCATATGATCAGAAAAAAATAGAGATATGCAGTAATGACAGATTCAGACCAAAAAAAACCTCTAAATGGTTTACAGTATGTTTAAAAATATACATACGCCTGGGAGANAGAAAAGAAAGAGCATATACAGCCATAGATTAAAAAATGTAGTTTTAAAATAATAAATAAAGTCCTTAAAAGGAGAGCAAACTAATATAAAAGAAAAAAGCCACGTAAAGATGGAAAATACACAGAGAGTCTGGACACTGTATGTTTTTGTGTTGTCTTTGAATATTTTTACTGCTGAGGAAGAAGCAATGGCTGCTAAGAGACATTTGATTATAAATGCTGCTGGATTAATCCAACCTATATACTTTGAAAATGTCCTGACTTCAAAATGGAAGTCAAAATATATGTTACTTTGGAAAAGAGATGCTGCTTTTATTTCCATAGAGAATGAATAAAAGGCTGTGGATTTGTTCAAAATTAAGGATTTGAGGTTTGATCAAGGAAGACCCCCTGAAAAATTCTGGCTACAAACATAAAGAAATAAACCTAAAAGAGCTACAAGACACATGATGTATATTTTACCTGCTCAAACATAAAACAAAAAAATCATCTTTGGTTGACTTGTGTATAATACACAGTTTATGCTTATATTAATATAGATATATATGTCACCTTTAAAAGTTTATGTATTTTCAGAGCAAGAGGATCAGACACCAATTAAAGTAGAAGGGCCAGGTAATTGAGCATCTCAAAATGCCTCTGTTACAATCTTCTCAGAATCCTGCATCTAGAACAGCTTCAAGGCTTCTGACTGAGATGATCCAACCTCACAGAATACTCCAGTGATGGGTGATATTTGCTATGAATATGTGTTGTTCTGAGTGGTTGATAAATAAAGTTGTTGGCCAATGGTGAGTGAGGATAAGGTTAGATGGGAAATTCTAACTAGGGAGAGAGGAGAAGAAAGCATAGATAAGCAGATGCTGCTAGCCACTGCCAGAAGAAGCAAGATGTAAAAGTACTGAAAGGCCACAAGCCATATGGTGAGCATGGATTTATAGAAATGGGTTGATTTGAGATGTAGGAGCTAGCTAATGAGGAGCCTGAGCCATTAGGCCATAGTTTGAAAATAATATAAGCCTCTGTGTGTTTACTTGGGTCAGAGCAGCTGGGGGAGAATGGGGCTGGGCTGGACCACATGGGGCCTGGTGGGACCAGGCAGGATGGAGAAACTTCCAATTACACCCCAGTCAAGACTTAACCATAATCCTAAATTTTCTCAGGGTCCTCCAAAAATGGCAGAGCCCCCAGACAACAGGAAGCAGTCAAGAGAAAACAANACTCACATTCCCAAAAGAAAGATTATGAATGTTTGTCTTTATTTAGGGGGGTTGGTTACAAATTATTAATGGTCATGAAAAAAAACTAATGAAAGGAGTTAGATTCAAAGATCTCTTTCTGAAAGAAAGAAAATGGGAGATATAGAAATGATAGAATAAAAGGGTAGATTATTGAATCTACTTTAATCCAAACAATAACTATTAATCTTAAATATTTCACATTGGTATGGATTTGGGTATATTGATAGAAATTTAAAGTTAATTTTGTTATACTGTATGTATATTTCTACCCTTATTTAGGTTACTGTGTTTAGACAGCTCATTTTAAAAATGTGATATGTAATTAAAAATACAAGTTAATAGTCATTGATAATAGTCAAATTTATAGTCATGTTAGATATGTTTTTAAGGTTAAACAGATATATTTAGATAGAGATATGGTCTTCAAACACTTCAAAGACCTACAGAATATGGTATTTAATATGTTCAATAACCAAAGGCTTTTCATGACAATGACACACATCTGCTTCTAGCAGCACNAATCTACTTCAAAGAAGATGATGGGCATCAAAGAAACTCTGTATGGAGCTTGTTTCCTTTATGGCAAAAGCTAGCCATGTGGGCAAAGAAACTGTCCTTGCCTCAATTGCTGACAATATACTCCCCAAACTGGGCCAGCAGGATACAAGAATGGTGACTGTCAAACTTTGCCAAGACAAGGTAGGACAGACCTTCAAACTTTCCTGCTTCCAAGGAAAATCTGCCACATATGCTAGGCCTATAGGCCAGAGTTGAATCCCCAACATTACAAGGGAACTTTGGGTGACTGTCAAGGCAGCCTGATGTCCCTGTCATTAGGTAACATTTCATCCTTCTGGGGTCCTTAATATAGTCAAAGACTAAATAGTTAAACTTATAGTTTTCCTTAGTTATCATAGAAAGCAAATTAGGTATAAAACTTTAGACTCACCAAGATATATAGATAATAAAATATTTTCTCTAATTTTGTCAAATAAAATACACCAGATATTGTAACTGTAATTCTTACTTGATAACTGTTTTTGTTACATATATAATTTTATTATGTTAAAGTTAAAACTTTCCTTTTAATTCGACAAAAAAGGGGGAAATGCTATAGAATAGTCCTTCTGTAGACTGTATGAATGTATGTTACTATGATTGGTTTAATAAGAATCTGACTGGCCAATAGCTAAACAGGATAAAGTTAGTTGGGAAAGCCAAACTGAGAATGATAGCATAAGGAAAGGCAGAGTCAGAAGTGACACCAGCAGATGTAAAGGGAGCAGGGTGAGTGTGCCATGTTAAGAAAGGTACCACCACATGGCAAAGGGTAAATAAGGAATATGGGTTAACTTAAAATATGGGAGCTAGTTAGTAATAAGCCTGAGCTACTGGCTGAGCATTTAAAAGTAATCTTAAATCTCCATTTTAGTTATTTAGGAGCAGGTGGTCAGGACAGGAAAACTCTGCCTACATGCCATATTTGGTATTACAAGCTAAATAAAAGCCCATGATTGTGGAGGTCATGGTGCCTAGGGTGGAACCTGCTACAATCATTTTGCTAAATGGGTATGTAGTCAGATCACACTCTTAATATTTATGTTTATGGTCTAGACCTGTGCTGCTTCTGACCTTGGTCAGAGAAGCTTCTTTTTGCAGTGGGCAGTACAGAGAAGCAGACCTAGTAAAAGTGCTGAGGAGAAGACAATATATGCTCAGCCCTAAAGGGAACATCTTCCGACACCCATTTCCCCAAAAACCACCACCAAGACTCAGGGAACAGAAGGGAGAAGGAAGTGGAAAGAATGTAAGAGCCAGAAGATGTGGAAAAGCTCTGTGAAATGCAGCCTTCTGGACATGACAAGGCTATCCCACTCACAAACACACAGCAGCTGTGGGTACCTATATGCAACCTGCACAAAAACAAGCCAGCCAAAATTCCAGCACAGATGGGGAGGGGCCTTCTACCCCTTAATGAATTACTATTGTTAGGTGACAGCTGTTGAAAACGGGAGATCCATTCTTTATTGTGAGTGTGGCCACTGGTCTGATTCATTGCTCCAGTGGATGGCCTACAACCATGCACCTATGGACAGCATCAATTAAGAAAACATGGGTTAGAGGAAAACATGTTAGGGCACATACAGAGGAAGCTTGAGGGAGCATGTAGGCAATGGATATGACCATATTTCACCATATATATCTATGAGATCTTCTTTTCTTTTTCTTTATTTTTATTTTATTTTATTAATTTATTTATGGGTGGTAATGGTGGTGGTGGTGATNGATTTTTAAGACAGGGTTTCTCTGTGCAGCCCTGGTTGTCCTGGAACTCATTCAGTATACCAGGCTGGCCTTAAACTCAGAGATCTACCTGCCTCTGCCTCCCATGTGCTCAGACTAAAAGCATGTCACTACAAGGCACACATCTTTCCAAAAGATTTCTAGAAAAAGAAATACCATTAATAAAGAAAATCAATGAATAGTTTTCTACCACCTCAGAAATGAACATAAACATTAGATTTATACACTATAACACCTTGAAATGGAAAGTATATATTATATTAATGTATATACAATTATGTTCTTATATTTATAAATAACAAACAGTTATATAAGCAGTTACAAAAAGATGTCATGTGAATGTTTGAGATACTCACACTCATTGTATCTGTCAGGATGATCCAGTCACTTCACATCATCTTAAGCTGTTGATTTGCTTGTGCCCTCTGCATCTTAGAACACACAATCCTGAACTGTGTTTAATATTACATCACTAGCAGTCAGCCTCTGGACTGTCCCTCTTCCCTGTCTAACACTTGCTCAAACACTGCCTTGTGCATCTTGTCCTTACCCCTGAGCTCCATAGAAAATGAGCAAAGCCTTGTGAAATGAGAGAAAGGCCTTTGCAATCATCCGCCCAATTGTGTACCAGTGTTAGAGTGTGAAGGTTCAGGAAACTCACAGTTTAGATGGGACATCATCAATCCATTGCCATTTCCTTTCATCATATTTTAATCCAATCCAGTAACTGTTTAGATGAAGTTGGGGCTTAAGGAATGTCTGTAAAGGAAACAACACATCTTATAAAATTTCTGTCTTTTTGGTGAGAAAAAGATGACCAGAAAAATTCCCAACTATTCCCATGTCTGTTCTCTGCTGTCCTGTCCTCCAGCCCCTCAGTCCCTCCATGTTCATTTTCTAAAGTGATTTCCCACTAGCAGCTCATTTATGTCACAACTAATGTCAGTTTCATAAGTTATTTGATATGAAAACTTCAGGTGCCCAGTCATACTCAATTCATTAAATGATTTGTGACTGTGTTTCTTAGACAAGTGTGTAGCCAAGGTTGTCCTTGAACTCACAATCTTCCTGCATCAGGACCCCAAGTACACACTACACATTGGCTCATTAAATAGTTTCTGACATTTAATGACGTTATTCAAATAAGTTTTCTGAAAGACTACAGAAGCATGTGGGAAGTGTTCATCATAAGTGGCCCCTGTCTTCAAAGCAAATTCATTAAGATGAAAAATCCTATGCGAAGAGCTGTGCACTAAGCTCATACTCCAGAGAGGAAGCTGTGCTGTAATTCAGACATGAAAGTGATTGAACTTGAGGAAGA
>LZPO01087437.1:91351-111074 GCA_001675575.1 Neotoma lepida | reverse complement strand
AAAAAAGAAATGTGTCACGAAAAATGAAAATCTTTTTTCTAGATGAGGAACAAATTGCTTTTGTCTGGCTGCAGGAAATGTGGAGGTTTCTGGGAGACCAGATCCTTTTCTTCAGGCAAATGGTATCCAAAGAAGGTGTGTCAAACACAGACAAGGGCTTCAAAACAGGATGTGGTCAGTAACGAAACAGCAAAAACAGTAGGGAATAAAAATGAGCACTTTTTTATAGGACTGTAAAATAGATGACTTAATGTAGATAAGGCCGGAAAGTTAAACAGGAACAAGACTTAGTAAGACTTAGCAGTTTAAATAGGTAGATCCAGATGTGTATGGGTAGAAGATTATATGGTTTTTTTAGGCCTTATTAAAGAAAAGTTATCTGGACTATACGTGATGTCACATACCTTTAACTCCTCACTACAGAGATAGACTTCGGCCTCTCTCTAGCTTAGTCCTCTACATGGAGAGCTCCAGGCCAGAGCTATATAATGAGACCTTGCCTTAAAAAGAAATCTAAACTGACTTGTAAAAATTCATATATATTTGGAAAGAGAGAAGAAATAACAACAAATCAAACCTAAATCAAATTAAATCAGATGAATACTGAGGGGAAAATTACAAGAACCACAAACTAAATGCTTGGATTGCATTCCTGACATTGCGCAGTAGCCACACACCTCACACATGTCTCCACCTGACAAAGAATCTAAACCAACATTTCCTCTAAGCTGATCAAAATCTTTTGTTGATAATAAAGAAAATGTCTTTTAGCTTCATGGAACATTGCTAGCCATGGCAAATTTTTCATATTATTGTCAAGTTTAGGAAAATCTTTACATTGCAAAGTTGTCAGGGCACTTTAAGTGATCCTGGGCAGTAACTACTTTCAAGTTTTCCTTGGAATGATGACCAATTTGTCACTGCTATTCTCTGCTACTAGCATTGGTTTTGTGCTGTCTTTGTCGAAGGAAGAATTAAGAGTTCAGAATTCAAATATTTTCCCAAGGTGAGTTTGAATGATGCCTCATGATTAAAAGCTATCAAATAGACCAAGATCTGCCCATTACTTCATTTGGCAATATATTTCCTCTTAAGGAACTCAGAGGAGAGCAACCTTGTGTGATAGAGAAAACTGAAATATGGCAATTGATCTGTAGGCCACAATAGTAGCACTTCACTTAAACCTAACTATGAATTGAGACTTTCTACAGTTGCTTCTTATTACCTATTTGAACCTAGCATGAAAAAGAGAGAGTTAAATTATTTGACATGTGTGAAAATGTACCAAAGGAATCCTCATTGTAAGGTTCATAAAATTATCCCTAAAGCTTGATGAATAATAAAATTATCATCATATGCTTTTACTGCCATCTGGTGTTCAAAAGTATATATGACATCTTCAATTAAAGATACCATAAATAGAATGAATAAACAATTTAATTTTAATTCTTTTTCAACCTGGATTCTTTGTTTCCACATTTCAGGAATTCTAAGATTTTATATTAAAAAGTGATCATAAAATAACTAATCATATGACCATATAAGCTTCTAGGAATTCATGCCTTATGAAATCAAAAAAGGAAAGATATCTGTACCTGTTATGACAGGCGTCTCCCATCAGAATCTCAAGCTACCAATCAATGCCTCATTCTCAATGAAGTGTCCAACCCAGCATACTTTCCTCCACAAATCTTGGGTCCAGAAAGATAGGTTTAATTAAATTCAAACTACACTTAGTTGTTTCTGTTATTTAAAACAATGCTTTAGTTTATGACTAACCAGATAGCCCTATTAAAAGCACTTAAGTTATTTAACTAGTCAATTTATTACCACCATTAGATAAAGTAGATGTTTAATTTTTAAATTTTATTAAAACTTGCTTGCTTTTACTTTAAAAAAAAAACTTAAACAAATGGCCCATGATTAAAATAAGAGTTTCTTTGAAGTCTTCAAAATAGTTAATTGTTTTCACTTTTATTTTATTGTGTGCGTGCGTGCGTGTGTGTGTGTGTGTGTGTGTGTGTGTGTGTGTGTGTGTGTGTGTGTGTGTGTGTGTGTGTACCATGCACACCACATCTATGAAAATCACAGGACAACTTTCAGAAGTTATTTTCTCCTTCCACTGTGGCTCCTAAGTAGCAAACCCCAGGCTGGACCTCCCCTCTGATTCCCCTGTTACTGCAATGACAACATAAAACAGCTGTACATGGGTGGTGTTAAAAGCATATTAGTCTTATATCCAGAAGCTTGATTGTGAGAAACAATGTCAAAGCAAATCCAAGTTCCAAAAAAACAGATAATTACAAATATCAAAAGATTCAGAAAATCCTATCATGTTTTCATGTGTCTTCAAGTGAGACTAATTTAATAAAGCTAAAAGTAGCAAACTACACTCCCATCGGCTCACAATGGTATTTGGAAGGCAGCAGCAACATAGCACAGAACTGTTATCACCACACTTGGCTAACATGGTTTGTTTTGTGTATCTCCATGACTGAGCTAAGAGATACTTTGGGAGCTGGCAAAATATTGTTTCTGGGAATATCTGTGCGCATGCTCTCAGAAGAGATGAATATTGGAGTAGACGGATAAAACAAATAAGATGTGGGCTGGAGAGATGGCTCAGAGGTTAAGAGCACTGACTGCTCCTCCAGAGGACCTGAGTTCAATTCCCAGCAACCACACGGTGGCCCACAACCATCTGAAATGAGATCTGGTACCCTGTTCTGTATACATAATAAATAAATCTTTAAAAAAATAAAGTTCTGGTAGAAATCAGCAGTGAATCCATCTGGGCCAGGACTTTAAAAAAAAAATAAGATGTCTCCACCAATGTGAGTGGGCATCACACAACCCTGACTAGTACTAAGGCAGAGAGGAATGGATTCTCTCCTTTTGGAAGCTGGGATAATGGGCCTACTGTTTTATAAATCTTTAGACTTAAACCAGAATTACATACCTCTGGTTCTTTTTAGTCTCCAACTGGCAGACAGTGTGGGGTTCTCAGCCTCCAAAGTTACAAGCTAATTTTTCATGATAAATATTGATTGATAGATAGATAGATAGATAGATAGATAGATAGATAGATAGATAGATAGATAGATAGATAGACGGACAGATATAGAGAGAAAGAGAAACTTAACTAATCCAATCCATGCTCCTAAGAACAAGTAAATGAATGCTCATTGTTCAGTCCTTAGGAAAGTGAACAAGTCGTTACCTCCTGTATTATCTATCTCTACAGAGACAGCTGCCCCAGGCCAATCTTATACCCACATAGGCCAGGAGCCGTTTTTGTCAAACACAGTAAGAATGAGTCTGTGTGGGCTACCAAGAACTCCTAGAAATATTGGGTAAGCTCCTTCCATTTCATTATCAAACAGTAGTTTGCCAGGGGCACAAGGCAAGTGGGTAGTGCCTGATTGGACAGCTCCTTGTTTAAAATGATGATTAGACAACAATTGAAGCTGAATTGTGTGGGTGGGGGTGAGAATTGTGCATCTTAAATGACAAGCAACACCAATAAACTTTTCAAATCATCCAACAGGGCACACTTGCCGTGAATTCACCTTTGATTCCTAAGCATGTGTGTTATCTCTGCTATCATATACCCTCTAGGAACTCATTAACAACTGTGAGTGATTTCCCCCTCTAAAAAGAGCTTATGCAAATTAGATATTTTTTCTGCATCTACAGAGGAAGCAATTTTTTCCTTATTAGTTTCTGATTAATCCAGGTGCTATTAAGTTCCACCTGCTGATTAGAGATGCCATGTTTGAAAAGCTCCTAGAAATATTTCTTGAATTATTTATCTTTACCAAAAAAATTTATTCTGGTTACAATATTGGATAGCTGATTTGGAGGTGATAATTCTTACTTATAATCAATTACAACACTATTCCTCAAGCTGAATCCAAACATAATAAACAAGGAAAAGCATAGATTTCACTTGCTGCTGAGTTTTGCTCATAATTTTTCCTTTATACCCCACATTAAAATTCAGATGCAACTTCAGGAAAATCACTAAAAGATTTAATTACATATTATACTTTCTCTAAAACTATACTAATAGAAGAGTCAAATATCTATTGTGTATTTTATCTAAGTTATCTATTTATCTAACCCATTCCACATAGAATCACAGAGAAGTAGCATGGGGCAGATTTAAAAGTTATTTCAAAGGATCCCCAAATCCTGATTACAACTATGCTCACTGATCATTTTAATATTTCATAGTTTCCACTGTATAGAAATTATTTCCAATAAATACACACTAGCATTTTTGTACATTTCTAGTAAGTACTCAGGCCTATTTAAGGTCTTAAATTCAAATAAGATCAATATGAAAGCATCACTGTCTTCCATATACATGAAAAGCAAGCTCCCAGTGGTTGCTAGAGCTTTCCTCTACAAGATGCATGGTTCTGTTTCCCATGGGCTTCATCACAGACCTCTAAGGTTCAGTAGTTTTTTGTTTTTGTTTTTTTGTCCAAATGATAACTTGTTCATTCATTTAATAATGCAATCCTTCCAAGACTCCAGAATAACTGAAAGCAACTGGCAGATCTCAAGTATTCAGGGTAAAGCATTCAAGAGAATAAAGACAAGCAAAGAGAAAGAGTATACACAAGGAGGAATGAATGCTTTCTTCTAGGAAACACATGAATCTATTTCATTTCATGTTGCAAAACTTTTTTTTATTCTTCTCTCATACAATACATCCGAACCACAATTTTCCCTCCCTCCTCTCCTTCCAGTTCCTTCCTTCTCCTGCCCTCACCCCTAGATCCACTCTTCCTCTGCTTCCCTTCAGAAAAGAGCAGGCCTCCCAGGGATATTCACCAAACCCAGTATAACAAGATGCAATAAGACTAGGCACATACTCTCATATCGAGGCTAGGAGAGGCAACCCAACAGGAGGAAAAGGGTCCCAAAAGCAGGCAAAAGAGTAAGAGACACCCCCAAGCCCACTGTTAAGAGTCCCACAAGAACCTGTCCCTGGTGCTTGAGCTGACGTTTGGGAACCTATTCCCCAGGCTGGGTTGCCTTATCCAGCCTTGATTCAGGGGGAAGAGCTTGGTCCTGCCTCAACTTGATGTGTCATGCTTTTGTAGGCACTCATGAAAGGCCTGCCCCTTTCTGAACTGAGACCAAGGAGGAGTGGATGGGAGGGGTGGAGTAGGGGCAGAGGGGAGGGAACAGGAGGAGAGGAGGAAGGAGGATACTGTGATCAGGATGTAAAATAAATGAAAAAAATTTAATTAATAAAGAAAAAAGAAAAAAAAGAGTCCCATAAGAAGACCAAGCTAACAACTATATGTGTTGCCAAACTTAATGCAATATGAACAACAGGATTCTTGGTGTTCTCTGGGTAGAACTAGCATCACTGTGAAGCTGTGTTCAACAGGGCTTTTTGCTTTAGAAACCAGGAAGCATTGTGGGAATAAGAACCACTGTTTAGAACTAGAGAGTCGAGGAACACACGTGTGTGGAGACAAGCACTGACAGTCAGTATCAGAAGGGCAGGAAGCATGTCCTCGCTTAGATGGCGCCACACAGTGTGACACGAAGTTAGCAACAAGAGATGAGCACCAATAGTCTGAGAAGCCTGTTTGGATGGTCAAACTACCCAGGAAAAATGAGACCTGTTAATCCCACTGGGTGAGAATAAGACCACTACCACATTTTTTAGCCAAATTTGAAGCAAGTTTTATTAAATACTGGCCAAGATGATGAACATTGGCCAGGTCCATACCTAGAATTCCCAGAGAAAGGTGCTGAACTACGTTAGACAGGGATGTATAAAGTCAAATCCCACTAGGTTATGTACTTTCCACCTTCGTCCAATCAAGGGCAAACATATATCCTGATGTATTTCCTTGTTACCTACCACCTACATGTAATCAAGCACACCCTTTGCAGTTGGACAACCCACACTGTTTACTGACGTGAAAACACCTGACTTACTATCTTACGTGAACAGCCTCCAGCATCCCTGGAAGTTATCTGTCCTTGGGCAGGTGGGGCTTACAGGTGGGACTTAAAAGTTAGAGGCATTTTTGTCTTATAGATCTTGTAAGCTGTACAGTAATTAAAACTTAAAACTTTAGCCCTCACAAACTATAGCCATACTGCTTCCTGGAGGAGAGAGCCTTCAGTGTACCACATCAGAGTCATTCTCTGCATCTCTGCCACAAGCCACCAGTTTCCCACTCTTGGGTCACCGCCCTTGACCTCCAGATAGCTTTCCCATTCCTTGCCTTGTCTTCTTCTAAATTCTAAAACAGGTGAAATAAAATCAACCTTTCTGACCATGGCATGAAAGACACACCCTCCCCCAGGCCCATGAGCCAACCCCAATTCCCATACACAGGCTTGGTTCCCATCGTGTTCTCCAAAGGCTACTGGCCCCTACTGACCCACTAAAAGTACTCCAGTCTCATCTTGGAATTTCGGTGTGGAGGGAAATGAGTTGATTGTGAAAACAAGGAACAGAATAGGAGTTAAAGGCAGCCTTTTGTTCTCTCATCTTCTCTGGTTTCCAAAAAGAAGGGGACCCAAAACAACTGATAGGAAAGAGATAGACAATGATAACAGAGTAGGTCAAGGACAGAGAGAGTATGAAAAGAGAAGATGGGAATCTCTTCTTAATGTCTCAACAAACTGCTACACCTAAACTGTTTAAAAAAAAAAAAAGCAAATTTTATTAGATGGGATTCTGTAAGTCAGAAATCCTATAGCTCTCCAGATCCCACAGGCTCAAATCAGGCTAGTGATAGGTCTGTATTAATTAATTTATCAGCTCTGGAGCTGATTCTATTTCCATGTTTATGAAGGTCATTGCCAGAATTCAGAGCCATGGAGTTGTACTGAGGCACCTGTCAAGTTGCTAGCTATGGCAAGAGGTTGTTTTCAGTTTCTTGAACCTGCTGGAGTTCACAGCAACACTGAATCAAGTCTTTCTCGTTCTTTGATTCCCTCTGATTTTTTTTTCATTATGGTGCTGAAATACTCTGCCTTCCTCTCTTGTATGTTTGTTTGTTTTGGTAGGTTGGTTTTTTTTAAGACAGGTTGCATGCAGCCCAATCTGACCTCAAAATTCCCTCTTTAGCTGAAGATGTCCTTGAAATTCTTGTCCTGCTTCTTCTGCCTCCTTAGAGCCGGGAGTACAAGGAGGAAGACACTTAGAGCCTAGTTTAAGATGATGATGGAGACGGAACCAGGGCTTTGTGCATGCTACATAAAAACTCTTATCAACTGAACTGCATCCCAGACCTGCTTTTTTTTAATTTTTTAAAATTTATTCCTCTCTCACATATTACATTCTGACTGCAGTTTCCCCTTCCTTCTCCTATCCCAGTCCCCAGACCCACCCATCCCCATCCACTCCTCCATCATTTCTTTTCAGAAAAGGGCAGGCCTCCCATGGACATCAACCAAAGATGGCATAGCAAGTTGCAGTAAGACTAGGCACCACCCCTTATATCTTATTAGGGTACTTTTATATATTTGTAACTGGATTTTTCAAAAGTGTGTTTTGTGTGTGTGTGTGTGTGTGTGTGTGTGTGTGTTTTGTGTGTGTGTGTGTGTGTGTGTGTGTGTGTGCTAGAATCTTTTTTAAAAAATCTCTGTTGCATAAGCAAGGCATAAATCTAACAAAGGTTCTTTTCAATCCTTTTTAAGACATTTCAACCTGCCTTGTCTCTATGCTCATTTCAATAGTGTGGCCAAAAATCCTAATACTGAATCAGTGATCATGGCATTTCCATGGCAACACACTAGGGTACCTCCAGCATGAAGCCATCTTCACTTAACACAGCATAAACAATTCACCTGATTATGGGCTATTAAAAGGCTAGACACAGGAGCGCATGAGCAGAAAAAGAAAAGGGCAGGGTGCTGATGTAAATGGTTCTATATTTTGGCTATCACTAATAAGCAAAGATAAGGAAGAAGATGCTGAGAAAATGGTATAGAATTCTTCTGGCTGATTTTGCTAAAATTGGACAGTTCTCTGCTAGCTGACATTGTCAAAGTGCTTCCACATTTCCCTTTTGCTTTGCAGATTTTGAAATGTTTCTTTCTCTTCCTTCCTCATTATCCACCAAAAAAAGAAAGTCCTTCTCTTGCTACATAAAAAATACAAAAGTGAGAAAATTTATTACATATATATATATTTATATCTACTATTTGGGAACAAAGGAAAGGAGAAAAGAATGTATAATTTGAATTTTTACATAAAGAACAAAACCTAGGAAACTGCTTTAAAAAATATATCACCCACAATGATTTTCAAAGTACTCCTGAATTCATGGCACTCTCCTGAGAGGTACTCAACCAACTGCTAAAACTGCTAGATTATATGCCCTTCACCTCGGGTTTGAGACACTCGGGACACATCCTCATCGAAGTATGCATCTTTATCTCTGTTGTCAACAGATGCGTACTGTCTGTCTACCATATCGCTTTTTAAAATTCAAATACCCCTGAGATTAGAAATAAGTTATTAAGTCATATTAAAGTTAATGAGCCTTTATCTTGTACAGTATCTTATTGTATCACTACTTAGAGCTTGCCGTCATCCTTTTAAAGGAGGACTAGAATCCTGGAGGCACATGCTTCCTGTGCACCGTCTAGGCTGCCTTTTTGTAACTTCTTCCTCATATCCTGTACTTGCTGTGCATTTCCCGTGTTGGTTTTAACTGAGCCTTGACCTTTCACCAAGCATGTTCACATAGAATATGTTCCCTGTACAAAGCTGTCTTAGGGGTAGATCTCAAGGTTCTATACGTGACCCCACCACTGGAAGTTTTAATACAAAGGACAGGCTTTTCTCTAACAATCATTTTATCAGTAGCAGTAAAATTAGTATTCCACAAGTTCAACACTTTGATCTAATGGAGACCTACTGGACAGATAGATATTAAATAAAGACAAAACAGACTTTCAATACCATCTGAAGGCTTTGAAATGACCTAGCAGAGCAGGGCAAGCTAATTGATCTACAAAGCAACTAAAGGCAGCCATTTAAATAGTTGATAGCATTTATGAGCAGCTGCATTAGCAAGACTTGGGGTTCAGTTTGAAAAACGAATTACGCTTTATGTGCAAAGTTTAATTGCAGTGATGACTTAGCCTGTAACATCTGCAAGATGAACTATAAATCATACTGGGACAAATATCCTGAAGAAATTACAGAGGTGTTGCATATATTCAAATATATATATACATGACCTTGACGCAGTGGGAAGAGTAGGACAGGAAAATTTTTCTCCCAGTTACGGTACCAGATAACTTACAAACCCTCCAACTTCTTTGGCTTCTCTGGGTATTAGTTTCCACAAGTATAAAATATGGAAGACACAAGGTCATATGATACCTTATCGCAACTGGATAATTTCAAAAATGCTGTTAATAATTACACTAGGACAATGGAAATGAACCCAGAGTGTTGGCACATGTTAAAATACATAATCATCAATAAGATTAATTAACATTTGGGAACTGGAAAGATGACTCAGTGGTTCAGAGCACTGGCTGCTCTTCCAGAGGACCCAGGTTCAGTTCCCAGCACTCACTTGGCAGCTCACAACTGTCTGGAACTCTAAGATCTGATACTCTTACATACATGCAGGCAAAACACCAATGCACATAAAAAAAAATAAATAAAATATTTTTTCTTAAAAATTGGGCTGGAGAGATGGCTCAGTGGTTAAGAGCACTAGCTGTTATTCCAGAGGACTTGGGTTCAATTCTCAGCACCCACATGGCAGCTCACAACTGTCTGTAATTCCAGTTACAGGAGATCTGACACTCTCATACCAATGCACATAAGTTGAAGTTAAATTATTTTTTATTTTTTTAAAGATTTATTTATTTATTATATATACAGTATTCTGCTTACATGTAAGCCTACACACCAGAAGAGGGCACCAGATCTCATTACAAATAGTTGTGAGCCACCATGTGATTACTGGGAATTGAACTCAGGAACTTAAGATCTCTAGGAGAGCAGTCAGTGCTCTTAACCTCTGAGCCATCTCTCTAGCCCCTAAATTAATTTTTTTAAATATATATTAATTAAGATTCAGTACCTCTGAAAACAATACTGAATGCTGTCAGGGAAAGGAAGTCATAGCCACACTGAAGGGACTCCAAAATGGCAGAGCCACTTTGGAAGACAGTTTGGTAGTTTCTTTCCAAACTAAACAGGTGCTTACCATATAATTCAGGAAGTACACCTCAAACTATTACCTCAAAGAATTTTGAAAGTTATGGCCAGCAAGGCAGTGGTGGTGCACACCTTTAATCCCAGGGAGGCAAAGGCAGGTGGATCTCTGTGAGTTTAAGGCCAGCCTGGTCTACAAAGAGAGTTCCAAGACAGCCAGGACTGTTACATAGAGAAACCCAGTCTTGAAAAATCAAAAATAAAAATGAGTAAGCAACAAATGAATGAGTAAAGTCTGTTCTTTCTAGACAATAGGATGCATTCCACATTGGAAATGAGTAAGCAATTTAAGTATGCATTGATCAATCTGAAGAGGCTAGATACTGATGTTTCCAAATAAATGGAATTCTAGGAAATACACGAAGATGGTGCAAAAGTTATTAGTTGGGAGGAGTTATGAATAAGAGAGAGATTAAAACATGGAGCATATTAATATTTTTATGACAGTGAAGCTGTTGTGAGCCAATAATAATGGCAATAATACATCACTATACATTTGACCAAACTCACAGAGCATACAGCCTCAAGGGGCAGGTGTATAATTCTCCTAATACCGATCTCTGAAGACTCGAGAAGGAAGATGGAACCCCACAACAGCAATTCTACCTGGTTCATAATGATGCCACTGAGTTGATAGACACCCCCACAACAACGATTCTGCCTGGTTAATGATGATGCCATTGAGCTGATAGACACCACTCAATGATCAGCTGTGGAACGCAAATTGTTCAGGACAGTTCCAAGATGGCTAGCTGAGATGGTCTATCATATTACACTTCTAGCCAGAACTTTGGATAAGCTTTACCCATAATTCAGAGACTGACTACGAATATTACAGCCAGTTCCTATGAGACCTAACCATTGCTTTAGTTTTTTACAGGATCCCACAGAGACACTGTCGCCTTCCCCAGACAGCAGGAAGCAAGTCTAAGAAAACTATGCCCCCTCTCCCAAAAGGTTTTGTTTTCTCAGGGTTATGGATAATTGTCATCTGTTAGGGGTTGGTTTAAAGTTATAATAGGGGTTGTTTTAAAGTTGTAATAGGGGTTGGTTTAAAGTTGTAATAGGGTTGGGGATAGAACAATAAAATTTAGACTCAATATTCTCCTTTAGAAAAGGAGAATTCTTTTCTTTAGAAAAGAAAAAGGGGAATGGATAGGTATAGTATATTAAGGCAGGTTATTGTATCTACTAGNAAACTTATTTAGCAAACTATCAGCCTTGGATAATTTGCACTGATATGGATTCTTGTATATTTGATACAAATGTGAACTATTCTTATATTCCTATTTAAAATAATTTGTATATTGATACAAACACAAAACTATATTTGTTGTACTGTACACATGCTCCTACTCCTATTTGAAATATTTTGTATATTGTAAATGTAAATGTAAAATTATATTTGCCATACTATATGTATGTTCTACCTCTGTTTAGGATATTTTATATATTGATACATATTAAGGATATTATTATCATATTGCACTATACATTTCTACCTCAGTTTAAGATATTTTGTGTATTGCCACAATTTTGAGGTCATTGTCCTTATACAGTACATCTGTTTACAGACTGTTTACCTTGTTAATGTGAACCTTAGTCCTTAGGTTATTTAGGTAGATAAGACTTATTGAACTATAGTCACCCATGCTTGTCATTTCTATAGTTATGTTAGTTAGGTTCCCCAGATTTACAGAAACAAATGCCTACACACACACACACACACACACACACACACACACATCCTTCTCAAGAGTCATAGATTATCTAACAAAAACTGCAGGACCAGCCATGAGAAACTTCCTTTCAAATTATTGGTTTGGGGAGTCCAAGAAACTCCCATAACAATACAGGCTATTGCTGTTGTACTTGGTTACCTCCCAGAATTTGAAGGTAAGTCCATACTGCTGAAGATACCAGATACAGAACTTAGAGTAACTGAATTGGATCTGACCCAGAAGCCTCCTACCTGAGGACTAGCCTTCCTCATATCAGAAGAAACCATGCAAGCTGAGTACGGAGGGGAGTAACCAATAGTTCGATCCATTTATGAAGCCTATGACCAATATGGCAAGACATCTTTAAAAGTCAGTAGTGACACTCATATTTTGACAGTAACCAACAGCTGTCCCATTGGACTTAAGGCCCACTCAAAAGGAGGGATTTCCTGTCTGGGACTGTGAACCTAGCCAACTACCATGGCTGGTGAGAAAATAGAACCTAGAGGAGAACTTCATACTTACTGTCATTTCCCCAAACTGTCATAATTTCTAACCAAATTCTCAATTCTTATTATTTATCCTTATCCTCAAAGTGTAGCTTTCTACCTTATTAAAGAATCTTGTTTTTACAGCACACAGAGATGATTACAGAAAGTCACAACTGGTTAAATTGACAAGAACAACGTACTGTTGGGTGCCGAGCACCAACTGATATGTCTACAACATAATCCCTACAACTAAGGCTTGGGAAATGTCACAGGAGAGGGGGTGGAAATTGTGTAAGAGCCAGCAGACCAAATCATTTCTTAGAATATTTTGTTTTCTAAATATGATATGAAGGCTGCACCTTTGATATCAACAATATGCTTGCCTTAACACGACCTGAACAATGACAACAGTTGACATGCAAACATAAAAGGCAAAAACCTCCCAAGGCTCCATCTCTAGGTAAAGAGCTATAAGCAATTAAAGGTACTGAAAGAGGAAGAATCAACCTTCCCCAGGGATGGGCCCCTCGGTTGCTTATCAAATACTGTGTGATCAGCCCTAAAATCATATGCCTATGAACAACTCTAATGGACTCACAGGTTGTATTATGTATTTATTCATATCTGTAACAATAATAATTAAAGAAAAGAGGTCACGAATCTGAGAGCAGGGGATGGATGACACAGGAAGTGTTGGAGAGAGAAGAGAGAGGAGAGAAATAATATAAATAAAATGACATAAATAGTATATATATATGAATTATTAAATAAATTCAGAAATTATAAATTAGGATATATTTGAACTGTTTTAACAACACATACTGTACAACTTACAAGTCCAACCAGATTTGTTGTAAGCCATTGAATAAATGGATCACAAGCCTTTGCTATGCACCTCTCCTGCTTGCCTCTCTACTATTTTTCATGTGAGTGAAGACAGAAGTTGGAGATGAAAAAGCCTTGATACCTGGTTCTGCCAGGGACGTGAACTTCAGGAAACCAATTAAACTCTTGGTATTTCAATTTCTTCATCTGTCAAGTCATCCATCATTGAGGCCTTTGAGATGATGGCTACGGAATTATGCTCACTTCACTTCACAAACCACTCTCCTTTCCTCACTGGGCTCACACCTGACCATGAGAGTATGAGAAAAAATTGTTCCAGACATATACACTTTAGAAAAATCTGGTACATTAATAGCTCCTGGTCATCATGAATGGTACTTTAAGTATATTACTTAACCACTATTAAAAGCAGTCAATTATAGTCGCCACATTTCAGAAATTTAATTATAAAAACATAAAAAATGCTGGGAAGACGGCTCAATCAATAAGTGTTTTTCTGCAAGCATGAGGGCCTGAGTTCAGATCCTCAGCCCCCACATAAAAAGCCAACATGGATGTGCAGGCCTGGAATGCCCCCAATGAGGAGCAGAGACCGGGAGATCTTGGAGTTTGCAGGTCACCCAGTCTAGTCAATTGGTCAACTCTAAGTTCAGAAAGAGACTCTGTCTTGAAGAAATATGATGGGGAGGAGACAGAAGAAGATACACTATTTTGACTTTGTCCTCCTGAGGGGCATGCATGGACATGTGAACCTACATGCATACACCATATACATGCACACACACAAAAAATACATGTGGAAATAGAAATCCTGATCCAATTACAGGAATCCACTTTTAAAGTATTTTTTCTTACCTAGTAGTAAACAGAAGAGGGCGCTCTAAAACTAGAATTCAATTTCTAGTCTTCACTACTGCTACACCAAGCAATTTCTAAACCAGTGGTTCTCAATGTGTGGGTCATGAACCTTTCACAAGGGTCATATATCAGATATGCTGCATATCAGATATTTACGATTCATAACGGCAGCAAAATTAAAGTAGTACAGTGGTTCTCAACCTGTGGGTTACCTAAGACCATTGGCAAACAGATATTTACAATTCATAACAGTAGCAAAATTACAGTTAGGAAATTACAGTTATGAAGCAGCAACGAAAATGATTTTATGGTTGGAGGTCACCAAAACACAAGAAATTGTACTAAATGGTGCCAGCATTAGGAAGGTTGAGAACCACTGCTCTAAGCCATCATTACCTAAAATATGCAAACTATTTCATGATTTATATCCAACACAGTTACATCTACAACAGAAATAAAAGAAGTTTAGGCTATTAAAGCCAGAGACACAGTAAAAAGTGAGTCTTGAGTCATCATCCAAGGATTTGAATATAGGATAATCTATTTTAATAAATGCAGTACAAATTCCTTTAAGGATATTAACAAAGTATGTTGGCTCTTTTTTCCATTACACATGTAGTTTTAAATGATCACTCACATATCTAAGAGATACACAATTCTTTGTAAGATTTCTTTATGTATAACAGCACCATTTTAATGCTGAAAATATTTGATTGTAGAGAATGAAGTTATTTTCCTTTTGTTAAAATACTTCTTGCTTTCTCCTTATTGCTAAAATTTAGGACTTATGCCCAAGATAATCCAAATGGTCAGCTGTTTCAGTCACTTATCATACAACCCATACTGCAATTTTTCTGATAATTATATCTATTTTATCTATCCAAAATTGTATCTATGATTAGATAGATAGATTTTTTTCTCTACCTATAATTTTATCAGTTCAGACCTCAAAACTGACACATTGGTAATTTGTCAAAGTTCCACCAGACATTGTACAAACCATTTCATGACTTATATCCAACAGTAACATCTACAACAGTGAAAAAAAGAAGTTTAGGGTATGAGTGCTCCAGTCACTAAGAAGAACTGAAGCATCAAAAGAAGAGAAATTAATCCCTCATCAATCAACCTTTAACATATTTCCCATAAGAGAGCAAAAATAGGCAACCAGGTATTTTAATTTATATTTAAATGCCCCTATTTTTCTGTGGAACTCCTGACACAGAATTTGTCTTACTTCACTCCGAATCTCTAAGAATTCTACTGTGGTTCCGGGTGGTTGAGCAGATCAGTGGGGTAAACACAACTACCTTACACAGTAGCTATAACACAGCTGCTAAGTGATAGTGGCTTTCTTCATTTCTAATATTGCATGAACTTTATCAGTGAAATTTTTGTTTTATTATCAATCACATGCAGGAACCTATGAACTAGAAGATTTCCATATGAAAGCTTTCTCGGTAACAGAATGGACAGTTTGCTATAAAATGAGAGCACCAAGAAAAAGCCAAATTCTAATAAACCCTAGGACTTTTTTTTTTTTTTTATCACTTCCAGGCATTGTATGTCGTAAGTCAGAGTTCATTCAGCCTTCAAACATAGACAACAGATCCTTTCACTGTTACCCTTTTAATCATAAAGGCAGGGAGAGACATCTTAATTATCTCAAACCCCATAGCTGGTGATTAGGAGGTGATGCATTTGACACAAAAGCCTGAATTTCTACATTTCCACTCATTACCCTTCACTTCTCAAATCTCTTCTNGTGTAGGTGTAGGTTCCTGAGAGGTTTAGAAGACATCAGATCCCCTAGACCTGGAATCACAGGAGGCTGTAAGCCATCTGATGTGGGTGCTAGGACCCAAACCCAGGTCCTTTGCAAAATCTGTAAGTACTCTTAACCACAAAGCCATCTCTTCGGGCCCCTCAAATCTTTTCCGAATTAAACTTCTTCAAATATTTTTTTGCAGTGGGATGGAAACATTTGATAAATTTCAATGCATTGGTAAACATATTCATTGTGCACATGCCACAATTCTAAGAGAAAGCCTTAATATGGAAATCAGCTAGTAGTGAGTTCCGGGCCAGTCTGTGCTACACAACAAGATGGTATCCCAAAATATAAAACGAGGGAGTAGGGGGAGGAGACTGACTAATCAAAACAAAAACAAAAATCTCAAACATTATTCTAGGTATTCTAATAAGCATTTTAAATTTTGTTTTCAATTTATTTATTCAGATTTATTTTTCTTTTTTATTTACTAGACAGCATCTCCCTATGTAGCCCCCACTGGCAGACCAGCTTGACAGAGATCCACCTACCTCTGCCTCCTGGGTGCTGGTATTAAAGGCTTGTGCCACCATGCCTGGCTGAAAGAAAATCTGAAATAGATTTGACTATGTTTAAACTCATGTTACTGGGAATTTGAATGAAATTCTACTTGATCTGCATACCAGTTTGGAGAACAGCTAGAATGTTCACTTTGTTCAGACTTCGAGCCTGAAACAGGATGTGTTTTCTGGGTCATTTTTTATTTATTGTGTAAGAGCTATTGAAGGTTTTTAGCACAGATGCTGTGTGTGTGTGTCAGTAAGTACATGGTGAGGTTTTATGATGTTTTACATGTATTTATGTTTCTAAGCTCTGTTCCTTCATCTTACTTATTTTTCTTCTTCCATCTTTCTGTGGATTCTAGGAGTTGAACTCAGCTCATCAGGTTGGATTCCTTTGTTTCTTTAAGTGCTAGATCTGTGAATATTCAAGAATAAAGTCAATGTTTTTTTTTTTCATTTTCGCCTCCTGGACACCTATGCCATATGTTGATAAAAAATTGATGCTAATATTAGACAATTACCAACAGAAGATTCTTAATAATGAAGTAATAATAATTTAGGTGTTTTTATATTGATTCTCTTGANCACTACTAGCTATTCAAAATACAGAAAGTATACTCATATCCCATATGAAAGAACTAAAATCCAGAAAAAGACACATTACACCCAAGCTTGAAAATTAAAATAACTATGCATATGATACAATATTATTGGTGTCCATATAAAATAAATTTAGTGATTCAAAAAACAAGATTTTCAGAATGTTCGAATGATTATTATTCAATAAAATATCATCAAATAGTTGTTTATATTCACCAGAAATATTAGTCTTTGACAATAATTTTTAAATTAAAATTCAGTATAACANTATTAACAGAGCCCTAATTATGCTTAATGAAATAGAACTGAAGAATACCTAAACTGAAAATCAATAATACATGCAGAGTTCATATTCTTTAAATGCTGGGAAGGGCACACCAGAACACTTACTGGAGAAAGTTGTGAGTTCTCCAATATTAGAGACCCAGAAGACTATAAAAGTCACTAGAATTGCTAGGTATAAAGAAGATAAGTTGTAGACAAAGATCATGTTTTTATCTGTGCTTGTCAATTGCCAATTTGACACCTACTAGAGTTACCCGGGAAGAGAGAACCTCAGTTTAGGAGTTACTGAAGTCAGATTGGCTGGTGGTCATGTCTTTTATTGATTAATGATTGAGTGTTTTATTGATTAATGATTGATGTGGGAGGATCCATCCCATTGTGAGCTGTGCCACCCCTGGGCAGGTGGTCCTAGATTCTGTAAGAAAGGACGCTGAGAAAGCCAGGAGAAACAAGCCAGTAAGCAGTGGTCCTCTGTGTCTCTGCTTCAGTTCCTGCCTCTAGCTCCCATCCTGGTTCTCCAAGATGATGGCCTATGATGCAGAAGTGTAAGCCAATAGACCTTTTTACCCTTAAGTTGCTTTTGGTCAGCATTTTATCAATAGCAAACTATGATGTTATGCCTCTAAGGCATGAATTATGTATGCATTAAGGTGAGAAAAATTATTAGAAGTAAAGAAATGATTAGAAGAGTTCACTGAAAGTTTTGTCTTGTCTTCTCAAGATAACATCTTCTTTCAACAAAAGATCCTCCTGAAAGTACCAGATAAATTTTCTATTTAGCCACCTTTTCCTTCAATAAATAGCATAAGGTTCCTGTTATATACCACACACTGTCCTGTGTGCAGAAACACAGGAAGAGCAAGGCTCACAATACTCACACTTCAACCGCAAGCCTGTATCGCCATCCTTAGATGACATAGAAACTCACCACATTAGAACGTTGGTTTCTTCTGCATCTGCTTTACATAATGAAAACCCATATTCACTGATTAGAGAGTTCTGTGAAGTTCCAAACACCTCAAATATTGGTAAGCTGGTTGTCAAGATCCTCAGTCAAAAGAACAAGATTTATAGCCTTTAAGCCCTTAAACTTTGTGCTAAATCACAAGTTGTCACTGTTGTATATTAAGTACATTAAGTATATTAAGTAGCTGCCCTTCAGCTACTTAGCGCCATCACCTACCACCACCAGGAGGTGTGGCTCATTTCCACTGTCTCTAGGAGTTGCTTGGTAACACGCTCACTCTTTGAAAGGTCCCTCTGATCTGATCGTACAACTCTTTCTCATTCATTCTCTCTCTCTCTCTCTCTCTCTCTCTTTCTCTCTCGTTCTCTCTGCCTTGTTCATTCTTTCTGTCTCCCTGTCTCTCTTTTTGTCTGTCTTTATCTTCGCTTCCCCTTCCCCAATGAACCTCTTGGGTTAGATCGGATCTGTTGGTAGATCATAGCGGCTCACCTTGCCCCGAACTCACAAAGGTACATTTCTGCAGCTTTATCCTAACACACAACTTCAGGATACATCTAGACAGAGAAGGAAAGACTCGATGGGGAAGATAGAGTATCTATCGGCCTTCTCTGAAAACCCAGGGGAAACTCAGAGTGAGTCACATTTGAAACCCAGCAACCACAATAGACAAATAATATAAACGGCACGGCTCTCTGTCACTGAAGCGTGGTAATGTGCCTTCTTCTAAATGACACTAGAGTGATTGCTTTAAGTTGATAATTCTTCATACCCACGCAGATGTCTTACCTAAAGAATATTTTACAGGGAGAAAATGAATGCTGGAGAGTTATTAGAGACTAGAAATGCCATCAGATTGCCATTTATAGAACTGACGCATGGTCCTCTGTTAGACATGCTGAGGATTTCTCCTATTTATAACATGGGGGTCACAGAATTTGCCGGTAAGAATGTGTGAACCTGCAGGTAAAATTTAGTACATGGAGCCTGGTACTTGGATTGTTGTTATAGTATGGCCCAAATTGGAACTGGCTCTGTGACAGATATGAAACACTAGAGTCCTACAGGGCAACTGTAGCAAGTCTGTACATTCCTGACAGACCTGAGAGCACAGTGGAAGGAAAGGTCAATGCTNTGGTGTTCCCTAAGGCAGCAGCTGTAGCTGCTCAAGTGACTATGGAATGTGAAGTGACAGGTCCTCTCCTGGCTAGCACAGTCATTGTCATCCAGGAGAGAGATCACAGAGCCTATATCATTTCTGCCTTTGACTGTAGCTCGCACATGTCAACAGCAGCCCAGAAGGCTGCCGGGAGATTAGAAACCTGAAAGACAGGAATGGTGGGTCCAGTCATGGAAGTTAAGCCATTTCTGATGAGCCTGGGAAGACCTAGGACCT
>LZPO01087437.1:76935-91096 GCA_001675575.1 Neotoma lepida | reverse complement strand
GATTTCCTGGTCACATAATCAGGGACAATGTAAATATGCCCCATTTTGACTTAGTGGCAAGAATCATTTCCTGTACGGTTCTTCCAGCAAAGAAGAAGAAAAAAAGAAAAGACCCCACACAACCCAAAATAGAAAAGAACAAAGCCATGTAAAATTTTATCAGGAATATTTTCAAGAAACGTGAGCATGTTTCTCCGATTTGCTCTTAGCCTGTTTCAGTTTTGCTTTGTATTGCTTCTTGGACACGTAAACCTGATTATTGCTCAACTCTGTTCCACTACCTGGAGTGCTTGGGGCCGTGTCAGCTTCACAGACTTGTTCTTAAAAACTCCCTGTTTCTCTTCATTTCCCATGCCCTCCTTGTATTTCATCATCATGCTGTGCACTCATCTGTTGACAGACAGAGCTGTCTAGTTTAAGAAAGGAAACGTGCCGTTTTTCCATATACTAGAATAGCAAAAATACATGGGACTGCCTTTCAGTTTCCACAATTCTCTTGCTTTCACTGCGGCCTTTATTTTCTCTACTGGTTATTTAATGCCTTCATGTAGCACTATTCAGATTTGTGGAGTGGTAGGTGAGGATCCCAGATTTTATGTCTAAAGTGTCCCTGTCACTTCTTTCCACCAAAAAGTCCTTATAGTGTGCAGTTGGTGATGGCTTCCTTGGGCAAATGTGCTCATGCTCCCCTTCCACCCCCCCTACCACCGCTGTCCTCCCTCCTGGTCGTATTGAAAATCCATCTCTTAATCTATCAAGTTAGTCTTCACCTGCATGTGCACTGAAGTGGCGTTTATTCCTCTGTCTTGTCCTGATATAAAATAGTAACAAAAGATGTAGGCAGGGGCTAAATATTAACTGTTTATGCACATGTTTTCCGTAGAGAAAAAAAAAACGTTTCAACTGATATAATATATGATGTTTTTATGGAGAACTAAATTTCCATGAAGCTCTTTATGTCGTACGACATGTTTCTGAATGTTTCATCAAATGGTAGTACTCCTGGATATATTCTAACAGACAGAGCGAGAAAGTATGGTTAGGTCCTGGGAAAGGAAGGGGCAGTTTCCTCTAAGAGTGTAGACCCTGGTAAGGTGACCTTCTCCAGTGGACAACCACACATCCAAGAATATTTGGGCAGTACAAATTTGTCTTGAAAGATAAAAGAGAGAGAGAGACAGACAGATAGATGACAGACAGACAGATGGGGGGTAGAGTTGGGTGGGTAGGTAAGGAAGGGAAATGAATTAGGAGAGAGATGGAGATAAATATGATAAAACACATTCTTGGAAACTCTCAATGAACTAACAAGACATTTTTTAAAGGAAATTTAATGTACTCTGTACCAATCACGTAATATTGAAAACAATAGTAGACTTAAAAGAATTACATCATGTCATTTGGGGTGGGGTGATGATGATGATTAAGCCAGCAAAGGCACTTGTGACCAAGTCTGAAGGCCCCAGCTGGATCCCTGTGACCCACGTAATTGGAAGAAGAAAACTAACTTCCACAAGTTGTCCTCTGACCATGCACCATGCCATATTCATAAATAAATAAATGTTTACAATTTTTTTAAAAAATGTTATGGCATAAAGAAAAGCCAGTGAGGCAAGTTATTTGCAAGAAAATGGATGNAACTGGAGACCATGTTAAGGAAAATGAGTCAAACACAGAAAAGTAAATACCACATGTTTTCACCCAGAGGCCACGGTTGAAGCTAGATCAACCTTTCAAACATTATAAAGACACAAGATTGGCACCAGTCATGATAAGTTTTAACATACTTGAGACAAAATATAGATTAAGTTTGTGACCAGGAACATGTACCTTTGAAAAAAAATGGTTTTTCCTATTTTTCCTACCTATGGCTAAACTTGGACACTGTATTACACACTCTTAGAGAAATTAGGCTCTTGAGAAAAATTTACAGTTGTTTCATTGAAAAAATAAAACAACTGGTATGTGGGACCTGATTATTATTGTAGAGAAAACATACTCTAACGTCACTCAGTGCAGTCTATGGAATGATCAAAGTAGAATTGAAACAACCAACAAAGATGAAACAGTCTCCTAGCTTAGTCTGCTCCTTCCCACTATACCCAAAGACACCCATCCTCTTATCTTGGCCAATATGTTAGTCATGTATAACAGAAGTGAAAGGAAAGTCTTTTTTAAAAAACTGGATTTGTCACAGAGGATAAAAAAGAAAACTCATGCTTAAGAAAAACCAACCCCTGTGAGTAATCCGTGCCCTTATTGAGCTTCGGTTTTTACTGATTATATACACACACATGCCTTGGGTTTCTTAATGGCTGACGTACAGAGCTACATTCCTCATATTGTTATCCCACAAGCCTCTGTGCACACCTTCTCTCCACAAAATGCTAGGATCCTAGAGTTTTCAATCTGTTCATTGCAGCCTAAAGGCCAGGTATTTCTGTCTTTGCTGTCTATTTGCTCTCTAGTCTTATCTCGGAGTTTTCTCTTTCTGGGATTCACTGGGCTGCTCCTTTGTCCTGGGGTCTTCCTGTAAAGTTACCCTCCAGGGCTGACCTGTTCTGTCCTCTGTCCACTTTACCAAACTTTCCTTTCTCTTTCCTTTGGCATCCTTCCTCTCACAGCAGAAAGCGTCCCTCTGACAGAGGTTCTGGTTATTTTCTTCCTTCCCGGGAAAGCCCTTCCATTTCCTTTCTTTAGCCTCGTTTATTGTGACTGATTTACCCAGTGACCCCTAACTCCCTCAGCCCCCGCATTTCTTCCTGTTTTCAGATGATGGCACGGCTGGCCACCCAGTCTGTGAAAACAGATAACAATCCCCTCTCTATCCCCTCTCAAGCTGTCTTCAGCCTCAGCAACCAGACTGCCCCCAAAGGCTCTGAGTCTGCACAATCCTCTCGGCTTTCTTTTCAGTCTCCCTGAATCTCCCTTTCCTTATCACACTTACCAGGGGCCAGATTCGCATCTCCTTCCTCTGCTTTATCTTGGGCATCTACCTTTTCCTCTCAATGCAGATACCTGAGGCAGACTTCCTTCATCTTTCACTA
This sequence comes from Neotoma lepida, assembly GCA_001675575.1. Classification (NCBI taxonomy): domain Eukaryota; kingdom Metazoa; phylum Chordata; class Mammalia; order Rodentia; family Cricetidae; genus Neotoma; species Neotoma lepida. Next base: position 88,049 of record LZPO01087437.1, on the reverse strand, counting down.
ACTTATCTCTGACCTTTCCTGTGGCAGAAAGTTTTCATTTTCAAAGTTTCCAGTCTAAAAAAAAAAAAAATTGATTGTCATCCCTTCTTACACCCCACTTATTTGTGTACATTTTACTCCAGCTCTCCTTTTCACTCTGCATTCAGTTCTGTGTAATTCGAACACGTTTGGGAGCATATCCTCCAAACCTATTTGCAAACAGCATCTGTCTTCCCCACGCTATTTCCCTTTCTCATCCAGAGGAGAGAACTGTCTGCCAGCTCTTCATAAGGCACCCAGAGTATCCCGAGAGCATCAACAGTGAAATTCCAAGACTGAGTGGCCTGCATCAGTGCCACCTGATAAAACTCCTATGATGCCTGTGATGACACGAGTATTCTGTGCTCTCTTCAATATGACAGTACTACCCAGGAGTGACTACTAGCACCTGACATATGGCTGGCGCATCTGACAAAAGTGCATGTGTCCAGCAGCTACTGTATTAAACAACACAGTTCAAGTGTAGGTCCCCACATNTCAAATGATACTGTGTGTGTTTAACCTATTGAACATAATATGGCCTTTCCATGACATACACACAAAGACGATGGCAAGATAAAAATAGACCATATAATAAAAATTAGAGTAATTTGATTTAATATAAATATTGTGAAGATACCTTGCCAACTTAAAAATGACTTCATTAAAAATCCAAGAACACTGCTCCTAAATAATGTTAGTTGTCTTTTACCTATTTCCCAGAATTTGTAATGCCAAGAAATCAAGTCATAGCCAGTTGTAGATTGAATGGGTTTCTTATCACCCAACTCTACCAAAAACAAAAATATAAAAAAATCTCCAAAATTATTGTAGCAAAAATAAATATTAAATGTGGGACATTTTGTGACATGAGGTAATGAGACCCCTACAAGAGTAGTTAATGAACTGAATAACATGTGCTTCATACAAACACAAACACACACACACACACACACACACACACACACACATATATGTATATATATATTGAATTGGCTGTTTCACACAATTCAAAGTATGCTTCAAGCACACACCCAGTCTATCTTGTTTCTTTTCCTCATGCCTGCTCTTAGCCTTGCAGGACAAGACAGAATTCTATTCCCACCTTGCTTCCATCCATTTTATCCTGGACCAAGAAAAACTTCCCACTCACACATAACCCTTTAGCCCAGCCTTCCTACTACGTCTGACTGCCCTGGGACTGTGCACACAAACCCCAGCCCTTTCTCCTCTCTGAATTGGATTTGCTAGTGTGAGTAGGTATGACTCTTAGCCAAGGAACTTCTTGTACTGCAAACAGTACTGTTACAGGGAAGCCAAAGTGAAGTCTTTTAAGGTATTACACCTGGGTATTTTACCTTTCTATATTTCTAAAGTAGAATTTAAATTGTCTAAAATGTCAGTAATAACAGATAATTTTAGTATTGCCACTGCTGGACTTAAGCAGGCTCTGCATGTTATGATACCTGGGATCACAGATATGAAAATATCATCTGGTTTATAGAAAAGGCTAATTGCTTATTGAGGAAGTATTTTGGGTGATTTTCCTATAAATTGAAGACATACTAGAACAGTGGTTCTCAACCTTCCTAATGCTTTGACCCTTTAACACAATTCCTCATGTTGTGGTGACCCCAGACCATAAAATTATTTTAGTTGCTACTTCAGAACTGTAATTTTGCTACTGTTATGAATTGTAATGTAATATCTGTGTTTTCCAATGGTCTTAGGTGACACCTGTGAAAGGGTCGTCCAAAGGAGTCGCGACCCACAGGTTGAGAACCACTGAACTAGAAGGAAGTAAGTTTTGAAAATGTATGTTTAAAATGAATGGCTTCTCATCCTGTTACAAGCCTTGATCTTGGTTGGTGGGGATAAAATCAAAGCCTGGTCCAGTGACGTTTTCATTTCTTCTTAATTTCCTGTTTGTGTTATTTTTTCTGCTTCAATATATTCTCTGTGTGAAAGTTTGTCACCTATTAGTAAGTTGTCAAACCAACTTAGTGTTGTAGTTCCANNGTGTGGACTACAGAGCCCAGGTAGTTTTCAGGGAGTCATTAGGTTAAAAACATTCTCATAATAACGCTGAGACACCACTTGGTTTTTACACAAGGATGCTACCTGTACCGATGTTACAAAGGGCGTTGTGGGTAAAATTATAGACCCTAGGCAATGCAATCAGACTGGGCAAGTAGCCATTCTTCACAGCTGTCATTCACAGTTTAAAAGTGTCAATTTTACCTAGGTATGTCCCTGGTAAAATGGTAAACGTGTTTCTGCTATTAAATCTCACCCAAAAGAACATTTCTTTAACCACATTTCTTTGCCACAAAATTAAAACATTAAGTAAGATTTCCTATGGAGAACTATTATGATGATTAGTATTTCAACTCAATAGACTCTAAAAAACAAACATCTGGACGCCTCTGTGAGGCAATTTCTAGATTAGGTTATATAAAGTGAGAAGACCTACCATAACGGTGGGTGTCACTTTCTATGGCTGGGGTTCTGGATTGAATACAAAGGAGAAAGCNAAATGAGCTCACTCTTCATCCTGACCACAGACACAAAGTAACCAGTTGCCTTCGCATCCCCACACCAGGCCTTCTCAGCCAGGAGGGATTGTGCCTTCAAATGGCCACCCAAAGTAAGCCCTTCTTTGTTCCTTAAGCTATGTTTATAGGGCATTTTGCTGTAGCAAAGAGACAAGTATGAATACAATTNCTGTGCAATCAAATTATGAGCAGAACTGCATCCTTTACAGATGAAACAGCCTTTTTATTTGAAAGAACTGTTAGAAATTATTACACTGACTGCTGAATTTGACACTTTGGGGAACAGGAGCACATTGTGAACTGTGATAAAGTTCCAATGTCCAGCAGAGAGTGCAATGTTAGAAAACCTGTAATTAAACCCCCACTGCAAACTTGATAGCTTCCTGGTAACTTACTGACTTTTCTAATGAGACGGTGGCACTAACAAATGTGACTTTGGGGTATTATAAAGTTAAGTTTACAAACATTTGGAAATCTGTATCCCACAGTGAAAAGCTTTTCCTAATTGTCAATGCATGGTGTTCCAAGTTGCTTGTAGGTAGAAGAGCCACTCAAAGTTCAAAATAGGTGGGTGGGGCATACTGGTATAATCCAGCCACTTCGGAGACTAAGACAGAAGTACAGCCAGGTCATTGTCACAGTTTCAGATTCCATGGTGCAAGTGACGCTGTAGAAATCACTCACTGAATGTGGAGGGGGTAACAAAAGAATATCCACAAGACCTGCTAAGTTCGTCATCCCTTGGCCACACTGAATCCACTTGTAGGTTGTGTTATACAAATGTATAACAGCAATGGNTAAAGAAGAGGCAGCCTTACATTTGAGAGGAGGTGGAGTCTGACTTGGGAAAGACAGGAGGAGTGAGAAGGGAGAAATGATGTAAGTATATTTTAATTAAATAAAGAATTTCTTGGAATAGCGAGATATAACTAATCTGTGGAAATGTTAAGATAAAAGGTTAAAAGTTTTTTCCTGTTTCTTTTAGTTTTTCCCCCCAATCTTCTATTTACAAACTGTCCCTGACTTACAATGGTTCTACTTACAGAACAGAATAGTGGATATCAGATGCCAAGGAAAGTAGGAGGAAAAGAAGGTTGGGACATTGACCAATGGATACTAAGTTATACTAACACAGCGAAAACAAGCAGTTTGTGAATAATGCATAGTGGGTGTCTGTCTTAGTTATTATTCTATTACTATGAAGAGACCCCATGACCAANGCNACATAAGGAAAGCATTTNATTGGGGATTTGCTTATAGTTTCAGGGGGTTAGTCCATTATCATCATGGTGGNNAGCATGGTGGCATGCAGGCAGGTGCTGGAGCAGTAGCTGAGAGCTATATCTTGATCCATAGGCAGCAGGCAGAGAGAGAGAAGAAAGAGAGAGAGGGGAGGGAGGGAGAGAAAGACTGGGCCTGGCCTGGGCTTTTAAAACTTCAAAGTTCACCCNAGGTGACTCACCTCCTCCAACATGACCACATCTACTCCAACAAGGCCACATCTCCTAATCCTTTCCAAACAGTTTATCAACTGGGAACTAAGCAAGTGAATATATGCGCCTATGGGGACCATGCTCACTCAAACCACAATAGTGACTATAGGTAAATATAATATACTGGATATTCTTAAAAACCAAGAAGAAAAATATTGGACGTTTTAACAGCAAGAAATAAAAGTTTGAGGATAGATGGATGGATGGATAGATAGATAGATAGATAGATAGATAGATAGATAGATAGATGATAAATAGATAAGAAATAGGTAAGTTCACCTTAACATGAACTTTCTACAGAGTAAGCTTGTACACTACACGGTATCTCACAAACATCTCCATTCTATGTATCAACTTAATTTCTTTTAAATTTAAAGCACAAACTTAACAAAGNAGAGTGCAAAAGCCATATCCAGTCAGGAGGTCATATTTCAAATACTGACTTGATTTTTTTTCCCTCCAGGAAAGCACATATAGTATGATGCTCTTCTGTAAAGATGGAGAGTAGCAGTGAGCTGCAGAGCCCACTGAGCCACATGGTCACAAGGAAACAGCCCTCATCCCATAGGGTTGCTAATCTCATGTGACAATACTTAGCACAGACTGGGGAAACATAAATAAATATGAGAATCTAGCTGTCATAGCATAAAACTAACAAAAATTAGTTCTATGTTCAAAAATATAAAACTGTCTCTCCTAGTTTTGTGTATATTTTCTGTGGAATATTTCCTTCAAGTATAGTTACATTAATGTGTAGTGTGCGATTGTTATTTTCAGATGACTTAGTGTTTCTAATTATCTGCTTTCATTTCTGATATGGTAAATATTGGTAGGTATAACTCACACAAACAAAGGTTCTTTAGAGTCTTTAATAACTTTTAAGACAGTAGAGAGTACTGAGACCAAGATATTTCAGAAATACCAATTTAATGGATTTTTACCAGCATTTTGATACTGAAATAAAGTATTAAAAATACTTTTACAGTATTATTAAAGTCCTATTTTATATTAACTTTCTGTTTTATATCATTATACACAATATGGGTCAATGTAGTCTCTTGAAACAATGCTACAATTTATTCATATACAAATATGCATATGAATATGTCACAAAATAAAATGTTTTTTTATTGATGCTCTCCAAACATTTTAAAAAATCAAATGTCCTGGATCATCAGTGTCTTGATGTGACTGTGCTTTGTCATTGCTTTAAGCCAAGAATGAGCACAACGCATATGACATTCATGCAATGACTCATGAATCAACTCAATAAATACAGAATAAACCCTATCGTTCCCTTAACTTCCACTTCCTGTATGTCGGCACATTGTGTCAGCACATCCTGTCGGCTCTGACTTCAAAGCCCCTCACCATGAAGTCCAGGCTCCTTCATTCCTACTCTCACTGTTCACCTCAGATTCAACTGCTACCCTACAGCTTTTGTTTGTTTTGTTTTGTGCTGAGACAGGGTCTCACTATGTAGCCCTTGCTGGCCTGGAAGTCACGATGTAGACCAAACTGGCCTTGAATACACAGAGATCCATATGTCTCTCTCTACCTCTTGAAGGGATTAAAGCCATATGCTACCACACTTGGCTTCTTACAGTCCATTCTTAACATTCATGGTAGAGTTATTCCTTTGCCTACCTATAAAAATTTTTGTATCCCCTAAATACAACCTGCTCAGTCTGAATAAAGTTGCTTATATGTATGTTTTCAGAAGTGAAGGAGAAAATGATATAATTATGTTATAAGCAAATATATATATATACAATCTCAGTTTCTGCTTTCTTCACTTTGCTTAGTCTCTGCCCCCCACTTTAAAACCGCCCCCCTTATTTTCTGTAACATGCAGACTTTTGCTAGGGCTTAGCTCATTATTTTAATAAGTTCTCTATTTAGGAGTAACCAACTATGTACATATCTGATACTGTAAACCTGATCATAAGTCATGGCTAGAGAGGTCATGGGCCTTAGGGGGAATGTATTGCTGATACTTTACTAAATGGACATGTTGTCAAAGTGCCTTCTAAATATTTATGATTAAACTCATAGGCTAGTTGGTCAGGAAAGTTACTTTTTGCAGTGGGTGACCATTAGTGCAGAACCTTATAGCTGGTCGAAGTTATGTGAATTAAGAACTGTTGAGTGCTCAGTCTTAGGAAGACATCAATATCACCCCCTCTTCAAAGACAAGGAAACAATGCAGACGTGGTGGTAGAAAGGTTGTAAGGGGTGGGGGATGGGAGAGTGATTGTGAAAAGCTGTGTTCTAGATATGATGTGGTCACTGCAGTCATGAACATACAGCAGCTGTGCTATCCATATAAAATCTGAACACACACACATACACACACACACACACACACACACACACACACACACACACACGCACACACACACACTCATGGGGGGTGAGGGAAGACCGTGAAAGTAAGAGAATGGGTTTTGTCAACTTGATATAAACTAGAGTCACCTGGGAAGAAAGAACTTTGGATTGGCCAGTGGGCATTTCTGTGGAGCAGTTTTTGATTGACGATTGATGTAGCAAAGTCCACTCCACTGTGGACCAACCCACCCCGGGGCAAGTGGTCCTGGGTTGGAGAAGAAAGTAAGCTGAGCAAGCCATTGAACAGTGTTCCTCCATGCTCTCTGCTTCAGTTCCTGCCTCCAGGTTCCTGCTTGAGTTCCTGTCCTGACTTCCCTCAGTGGTGGCCTGTGATGTGGAAGTGTAAGCCAAACAAATCCTTTCCTCCCCAAGTTGCCTTTGGTTGTGGTGTTTTAACACAGCAACAGAAGGCACACTAGGTCAGAGATGATTCACTTCAAAGAAAGTGAGTCGGCAGGCATGGGAGGGTGTTAAGAAGCTAACAGGGTAACTATGATCACAGTTCATTGCATATGTGTATGGAATTCTCAAAAATAAGTAAAAATAAATTCTCCATTTATACTAGAACCATCTGTTCACCTTCTATTCCTTTGCCACCTTTTGCCACCTGCTTCTCTCAGTGATTTGATTCCTTTGAGGACTTCTTCCACTATTCACTGAAGTTCTCATTGCCAGCTACAATCATCTCCTTATGACCGAGTAGGCATCAATGCCACAGCTCGTCCCTGAATCACCTACATGCTAATCAAAGCTTTGCAGAAATTAGCAGCCCTTGACTCTACAGACTGTCCATAAATCAGCTCTCAGCAGATAGTTGGGGGTCATGTGAAATAAGAAATACTCTTAAAATAAGGATTGAGGGGGCTGGAAAGACGGCTCAGTGGTTAAGAGCATTGGCAGCTCTTCCAGAGGTCCTGAGTTCAATTCCCAGCAACTACATGGTGGCTCACAGCCACCTATAATGGATCTGATGCCCTCTTCTGGCATGCAGGTGTACGTGCAGATAGAGCACCATATACATAAAATAAAATAGGTCTTAATAAATATTTATAAAAAAGATTGGGGAAATAAAAATAAATTCAGGTGCACTAGTTCTAAAATAAACAGTAGACAAATTTGCAAGCAGAAGGGCTTCCTGATTTTGTTTGTTTGTTTTGTCCTTTTGAGACAGGGTCTCTTTGTGTAACAGCCCTGACTATCCTGGAACTCACTCTGTAGACCAGGCTGGCCTCGATCTCTGATATCTGCCTGCTTTTGCCTCCCAAGTGCTGGGATTAAAAGATTTCACCACTACTGCTCAGCTTGCTTCCTGATGTTTTAAGGAAATAAAATCACTAAATTATTCCATTTCTAAATTAAGAGAGAGATGCAAATTTGTTAATAAGGCAGAGCAAGAAGGAAATATGATTACAGACCAGGACTGGTGCCTTCTGTCCTTTTCATCACATCAACTGAGTTGTCAAAAGTCCCAGCAAACTCAGGTAATNATGTTCCAGGAGTTCACATATAATAATGAATTATAATATTTTGATATTTAACCTGACAAATAGTTAGATAGTTCAAAGTAAGTAGTTAAAAGAAAGAATTCTCTGGAATAATTCCAAACTATCACGCTAGATACCCTTTTGGAAAAGTAGCAAGCAAATCATGGTAGAGTAGTTATTAACCAGGTAGCAGTTGTCTTAGTTAACGTTTCCATTACTGTGATAAAACACCATGACCAAAAGCAACTTGGGGAGGAAAGTGTTTATTTCAGCCTACATGTTCCCAACACAGTACATAGTGAAGGGAAGATGGGGCAGGAACTCAAAGCAGGAAGCTGGATGCAGGAATCAAAATTAAAGCTATGGGGGTGCAAGGCTTGATGGCTCGCTCCTCATGGCTTGNTCAGACCGCTTTATAACCCAGGACCACCTGCCCATGGGTGGTACCATTCACAGTGGCCTAGGTCCTCCTGAATCAGTCATTACTGCTTCATTGGGCATCCTCATGAGCCCATCTGGTGGGGCGTTTTCTCAATTGACGTCCCCCCTTCCCAAATGACTCNAGATTTTGTTGACAAAAACCTAACCAGGACAACACTGAACACAATACATTCTATACGTTGCTAACCTTGTGGTTCCACCCCAGCCCCTAAATGATTATAAATCACATCAGACTTCTGAAGATGTTTACATGATGCTTTTATTTGTGAAGATTTCATACACTTTAAGGAATAGAAAACAATATTAGAAAGAAACGTTATCCCATTTATGATCATGGAAATGAACAAAAAAGAAAGTGAGAGACAAAGGGAGAAAATGGATAATGAGAGCATATGTAAGTGAGGATAAAAAACAATTAAAACCATGGAAGATTAAACGAAACCAAATCATAATAGAAAGGAAATCAACTGGCTGCTTCTTTAGACCTTCAAGACCATAAGCCCAGACATTAGCTCTGTGTCCTTATCAGCNAAATATTTCAGCTCATTTTGAAATGTTTCCAAGCTGTTCTTCTGGGTAATACCCTTCCTGTCTGGAATAACCTGGAATGTTCTTAATCAACACAGGATGGCATTGTAGCNAGAATTAATCTGTTCCCATAGTGACAGAGATGTTGGGGCCTNGGGTTAAATGAGGGACAGCCAGTATTGAGGCATTATTGCCTTAGGATCTTCTGGGGACACTTTTCAAAGGCTGCATCTAACAAACCAACTCAGGCTGAGTCTGTATCCATCATAGATGGAAGCAAGGATACATCTACTTTGTGAAAATGGGGTAAAAACACTTCTGTATTCTTCCCATTAATTGCAATTAAAACTCTGATATATATACAAACATATATATCATACATATTTACACATATATACATACATACGATATATGCATATATGTATATGTGTATATGTGTGTGTACATGTATGTGTGTGTGTGTGTGTGTGTGTGTGTGTGTGTAAAATCAGAGAGACAGAGGCAGATACAGAGAGAAGAGCCCACCTAGGGATCAAGGCAAGTAAAGACACACTAGGGTGTTAACTTTGCTGTGTTGTTGTTTTATTTTTTAATACTTTTGTCACATAAATAGTACACTTAGAGCCCAAGAATATCCACATAGTCACATTAATGGGTTCAAAGGAAAGGCCTAAACAAAATTAGGCACTCTAGCCAAAGCTCATGTATAGTACATCCTAAAAAGGCAAAACCATTCAGTCAATAGCCACTCTGCTCAAGCCAGGCATCCCGGGGAAATCCGTAATTTCCACAGAGTAAGGGGCCACAGAGAACCCACAGCTCTACCTTTGTGAGGCCCTAATCTGGGACGCAAACTGCTACTACCTTCCAGCCCTGCTAAGNTTGTGTCGAAGGTAACAGGAAACAGTAAATATTTGTGTCCCTACCAGGTTCCCTTCCCNGCCTCCTCAGTATCCCAGTATCCGCACAGAACCTGCCACACTACTCTGGCAGTAATGAGGAGCCCTCTGTCTGCCTCTCCACAGCAGTGGTTTCATGGCTTTAGAGCTTGCATTTAAGTCTTATCCATTCTAAGTTGACTTTGTCACTGGTAAGAGAGGGAATGTAGTTTCTTTCNTTTGCATGTGGCCACCAATTTCCCTAGCCTACTTGCCTTATTGTCTCTTTGCTGGCTGCCCTGTTTGAGATAGAGTCTTTTGCTTTATATATCGTAATCTTCCTCCCTCAGCCTCCCAACTGCTGAGTCTACAAATGTCTGCCTATACATTTGGCTCCTTGTTCTTTTTGAACAACGTGCCCAATTGTTTTTTTTTTTTTAATTCCAAGATTAAAACAAAGTTTGTGCTCTATGTCTGCTTGTCACATATTGGTTGTCAGAAAACGGTTTTGAGATGCTAACGTGATTCTTTAAGTTTCACTATTCCTGGGTGTGCTGTTAAGTTTCTGTCAACTTGACACAAACCTAGACATGTCTGCATAGAAGGATCTCAACCAAGAAATTGCCTCCTTCAGATTGATCTGTGGGTATGTCCATGAGNTNTTTTCTCANTTGCTCNTTGATNTAAGAGGACAGAGCCCACTGTGGGCAGTGCCTTCTTNAGGCAGATGTGCCTAGCTTTCCTAAGAAAAGTAGCTGAGCAAAACCAGAGGAAGCAAGCCAGCAATCAGCACTCCTCTGAGGTTGCTTCTTTTTNCTTCCTGCCTCCAGGTTCCTGCCCTTGAGTTTCTGCCTGGCTTCTGTCAGTGGTGAACCTGGGAGCTTCCAGTATTAGCATGGTCAAGGACTTTTTGGACAAAGCCTCAGGATTACAATAAGCAAAAGCTAACAGTGTATGATTACTNTAAACTAAAATGTTTCTGGAGAGATCCCCTCTCAAAAATGGTGGAAAGNTGAGGAACAACACCCGAGGTTCACCTGCTCCCACACCATGCACAAACATTCACACAGAGAGATAGAGAGACAAAGAGAGACAGAGAGGCAGAGTCTTTACACAGAGCTTTAAAAATACTTAACTAGACAAGTCAGTTGTAGTTTGCAACTTTCAATCTAGAACTTAATTCTGGTGGGGTTTTTTTGTTTGCTTGCTTGTTTTGTTTTGTTATTTTTGTTTTTGGACAGGGTTTCTCTGTGTAGCCCTGGTTGTCCTAGAACTCACTCTGTAGACCAGGCTGGCCTCGAAACTCAGAGATCAGCCTGAGTTTTCCTC
>LZPO01087437.1:33425-54743 GCA_001675575.1 Neotoma lepida | reverse complement strand
TCCCCTCCCCCAAGCGATGACATGGAGCCCTGTGGAGCAATTTCCAGGAGAAACAGACATCTTTAGCTAGACCGTTACCCAGGAGTCACCTCAGCATTCCTTTCTACCTACCAAACACGTCTTGCAAAAAGAAATCCATTTAATCCCTTTTTAATGTGACCTGGTATGTTTTCCCAAATGGGAGATTTGCTCAAATGTGGCATTCATACCAGTCTGCATGGGTTTATGTGGCATGAGTAAATCAAACAGGGAGCCTTGCCATTTTGACAGTCTGATTTAACAGGACCATTTTTATGCCCAGAGAGCAGCGAGAACAAATACAGACAAGCAGACCAAGGAACTTCTAAACTGGCCCATCTAAACCTCATCTTTATTCATACAGACAACTACACTCACCTGAAAAACTCTGAATTTAATTCTATTCCATGCTTTCAGAGATTCCATTAGAGATTTTTAAGGACAAGGATTACTCTGTGCCCTACCAAAAGAAATATTTGTGGTTAGCATAAGTACAAGATCGAGATCATTTCTCCCACTCTTAATCACTGCGTCATCTATTCCAAACCCAGAGAGCAAGTTTGGGCCAATACTAGACATAATTGTTTGGTTAATTCCATAGGAAGCTGGAATCTCCAGACTTCATTAGAGACAGCTACATTATTGGTTTTCTATGTAAGCATCAAAAGAGAAAGAGCNCATTTTGTTTCATGTAGAATAATTGGCTCAGATAGTTTGCAGTCTAAAAGTTGACTTAGAGATGCTAGCTTTGACCAGACAGATGTCACCAAAATCTGTTCACCTTCCACCCAGGTCCTATAACTTGATGACTTTGGTGCTGTGGTATTTGTGTTGCTGGGCCTTAATCCTCTGAAGGGATATCATGGTTACCTGAGAGAAGCAAAGAGGTAACTAAGAAAGCACGCTCACTTCCGAAGCCGGTGAGTAGTTTCCCAGTTACTTAAGAGGTAGGGCTGGTCTCTCGGACTTAAAAGCCAGCTCTCAAGCTTCACTGTTTATGGAAGGAAGAAACTCATCATTGAACAGCGGTCTAATTAATGCCAGCACAACTACTACATAGACATCTGCAAGATGTGTTCTGGTGAATTAACAGGCCTTTTTCCTAACTCAAAAAACAAACAAATAAACAAAGCCCTCAACAAACATGAAAACTTTGGACAGGAGATAGATAGATAGATAGATAGATAGATAGATAGATAGATAGATAGATAGAAGACAGACAGATAGTCAGGCATATGGTGGCACACACCTTTAATCCCAGCATTATGGATAGAGGCAAGGGAAAGTGGATCCCTGAGTTCAAGGCCAGCCTAGTCTGCATAGTGAGTTCCAGGCCAGCTAAGGCTACATAATGAAACCCTGTCTCAGAAAGACAAACAACAAAACCAAACTACAATCTAACAATATGGTTAGGTTAAAAAGAAAGAAGAATTTATTTGGCCAAAGGGAAGAAAATAAAAATTCAAATACAGATACTCCCTTGTCTCTGCTGTCCTGGACATTAGCCTTAAGGAAGCAGGAATCATGGGTATGCAAAGCACTTGAAACATTGTCTTCTAAGAACCCAGAGCTTTAGATTCAGATAATAACATGATGATATAATTGACCTGATAATAGAATACACTCCTTTGCATATAAACAAAAATTTTAAACTAAGCAAACATTTCAAAGAGATTATTATGTGTTCGGTTCTTCCTTAGAAGACAAAATACCTATTTCAGTGCTCCGTAAAGATTTCCCCTTACAAATCTATTCTCACAGAGTTATAATGCCTACTTTCTGCTTTAGCACCAATACTGTGTATATTTGAGTGGGTATGTAATTTATGTGCCTTGAATTCTCATTTCTTTTATATTGTTTTCAGTTCAAGGCCTAAAGCTAAGAATAAACCCAAGTTTGAATTGTATCCCAGATATTTAATACCTATGTAACTTAACTAAGGTATGCTTTTAACATTTACGAGATTCCGTTCCCCTCCTAGTGAATGGTGATAATAATAATATTTTTCTAGTAGGATCACCATGAGCATTAANTGAAGCAATGCTTGTAAAGCATTTTAAACACAGGGAATCATAGTTGTGATGATTAGTTTTGACTGACAACTTGTTTGAATAGAGAAATGCCCAGGAAATTAATAAAGCAAACCTCTGGGTCTGTCTGTGAGGATGTTATCAGAAACAATTTGATCATGAGTTTTCTGATGTAATAAATGGCTTTATCCATTGATGGATTCAGAATTTANATAGACTATGAGTTGAAGTGTGNAAAGCGGNGCCTGGTTGGAGGCAGTAAGTCACTGATGGTGTATCTTCCCTTATCTCCTTCCTGTTTCTGTTCCANTCTTCTTCCCTTGTCCTGTGTGACCTGTTCCATTCTCCCTTCCAGCCATGATGGACTGAAGTGTCTGGAACTATGAGTAAATAGATCTTACCTCTTTTTTAAGTNTTTTAGTGTCAAGAAATTCTGTCACCATAATGATAAAGATNNCTGANATAATAGTAAATGCAGAAGAAATGTTTTGTTTCTTACTTTAGCAAAAGCGTATATTGTCACATAGTTTTGTTTCTGCCCTTGTGAAGGTTATATTCAGATGGGACAGGCAACAGATTATACAATCCCAGGTAATGAGAAGTCTGTCTGAGTGACACAAAACAGAGCAACATGTCCAGNGACCTGNCTGATGAGCAGNAAAGAGTCATGCTCATAGCTGAGNGAACAGTGTGAATGGCTGAAAGACGCCNATGAAGGAAATGGCTTTGTTAAAGATCCAAGGGTCCATGAGAAAAGAGAACATAAAGAGAAAGGTCATTTTACAAGAGTCAAGCAGATCTTGGAGGCCATGGCAGATAGGCCAGAGAAAGATGTCACTCTCTGTGATATTCTCTTGAGACAGGCTCTCTCACTGAACTCAAAACTTGCTGGTTTTCCCACTAGGCTGGAAACCCAGCCAACCCTGCTAATTCTTTTGCTCCCAAATCCCGGTGTCTGTCTTGGTGCTGGGGAACCAAACTCAGGTCCTCATGTTTATACAACGGTTCCTTTTACCCACTGAGCCAACTCTGTGGTCCCAGGATTTAATTTTTTAATTATAATTTTATACTATTTGGTTTACCTGGTTGATCTGGTCAAGAATCAAAAACAATTCACCCATACCACTTACAGAATAGCAAGCAAAAAATTCTTACTCCTCAGCATCTTGACTTCTTTATCTACAAAATGAGGACTCTGATTGAAAAGACATTTTCCCCTAGGAATATTATAGCTATGTAAGATGTAAACATTCAAATTTACTTTTGCATAATATTAGCCTTTGACTTACTGTCTTCATTCATTTTCATGCTACTCTAAAAGAATAGCTGAGGCTAAGTAGTCTGTAGAGAACAGAAAACTATTTGTTATGGTTCTTGGATCTAGAAAGCCAAATATCCAGAGGCCCACATCTGCTAAGTGTCTTCCTGTTATGAGTGTCTTCATCCCATGATGGAAGACAAGAGAGCAAGAAATCACATGGTAGGAAGAAGGGAAGGAGTCCGGAGATTCAATTCATCCTTTANCTAGATCCCACTCCTGTGAAAACTAACCCACCCCACAACAGCAGCATCAATACAGTCTTGAAGGCAGGGGCCTCATGATCTCATCATATCTTAACTTTTCTACTTTTCAAAAGCTCTTGCTTTGGGGTTTGAGTANGGAGCCTAGAGGACACATTCAAATGCAGCTTTTTGTCTCTGGCCACAAAAATCTATATCCTTCTCCCATACAAAAGTCATTCATAGTTCCCAAATCTTAACTAATTTTCAACATCAACTCTAATAGCCTAAGTTCAGATTCTAGAGTCTATCTAAATCAAATGGATCAGAATTAAGGCACAGTTCATCGTGAGGCAAGTTTATTTCCAACTGTGAGCATATGATTGCTAACAATTATCTACTTCACAAATTCAGTGGTGGAATAAAAATAGCATAGACTTTCTCCTGTCAGAAGAGAGAAATAGAATAAAAGGAATAGCGGCTTCCAAGTAAGTATAAAACCAAACAAGGAAAGAGTGTTTAGTCTGAAAGCTGGAAAACCATAAAATAAATAAAATTTAACAACAAAAACTCCTTTGACTCCATGTCTCACATGTTGTGGGGTTTGGACCTCTAACCTTAGGTGGGTTTACCCCTGTTTCTGAGCTCCACTAAGTCTATACAAAAGTTGTTAAGGGCTGAAGTTTCATGCTAATAGCTTCCCAGGGTGGTGGCATAAACTGCTTGCCCTACAGTTCTGGAGCATCTCCTGTGGCATCGCTAGATATCACACTCATGGGAGCCCTCTGAGGTGGCCCTGCTGTAGCAAGCCTCCCCTACTCTCCAGCATCCAACGCCTGTGTCTCCCCAGTCTGTTTATAACATCCTGTGAAATTTAGTTGGAGATCACATGGTCCCACAGATCTTGTGTTATGGATAGCATCAAAATTTATGGCTAATACTTTTGGGAGGAACAGGCCAAGGCTCACTTGGGTTGCATGTATTGTCTGTGACTAGGGTAGCTCAGGAGGACTGTGCCAGAATTTAAGGAAGAAACTCATATACTAAGTTGCTAGAGGCATCCTTGGTCAATTGTTCCCCGCAGCTTACAGCTTGCCTTGAAGATCTCTGAACATCTTTGGGGTCATTCTCGCTTTGCTTTGGCAGAAGGAACCTGGCTGCTCTTTGCCTGTATTGATCTCTTTAGCAAATCATCATTTGGCCATTCCTCTGATAGTCTCTCTCCAGGACACACATTTTTTTATCTTTTCAAATAGCCAAGCTAAGAGTTATCCAAATCTTTCCTATTTCTTTTTTAATTACTCTCTTAAATAATGTATTTTTTCTTTTTACTGGAGTGGCCAAAAGGGAGCAATGCAGTACCTCAAACCATGCAATGCCTAAAGCAGGGCATGGTCTTAAACCAACAGAGTCCTAAACCATACTTAATGTGTCTTAAATACTTTGTTGCCAACACATTTCATCAGTGAGAACTCATTGCTTTTAAATTCTGACTTCCACAAAGTATGTGGACACAGACACACTTCCATTGAGTTTTGGCAACTGTATGACAAGGATGGCCTTCACTTTACTTCCCAATACCTTGTTCCTCCTTTCTGTCCATGCTCTCACCAGAGATAAATCTACTGTTTATATTTCTACCAATTATATGATCATGACCACTTAAGCCAGTGGTTCTCAACCTTCCTAATGGTTAATATGGTTCCTCATGTTGTGGTGACCCCCAACCATAAATCATTTTCGTTGCTACTTCATAACGGTAATTTTGCTGCTATTATCATAATGTAAATATCTGATATCTCTGATGATCTTAGGTGACCCCTGTGAAAAGGTCATTCACCCCCTCAAAGGGGTTGCGATCCATAAGTTGAGAACTGCCAATTAAGTGCTCCCTCTGGAAATTTAGACATANTGCTTTTGTGNTTTTCTGAGTGTTCACAAGAACTGTCCTTACTACCACGTTCATGGCCACCTCAGCATTTTTCTAGCCTGCTCCTTCGACAACTTCAAATCTCTATCCATTACCCAGTTCTAAGCCACCTCCACGTTCTCAAGTATTTATTATACTATCAGTGTCACTTCTTAGCTCAACTTGCTGTTTTCATCTGCTTTCTGCTGTTATCCCAAAATATAGGAGACTAGATATTTGACACACAAAAAAAAGAAAAAGAAACAGAAGAAATATTTTTCTTCTAATATCTCTGTAGGCTATTACATCTAAAATCAAAGGACTCACATCTGCCAAGGGCCTTTTATGGCAACCTCCCAGAGTAGAAAACAAAAACAGAGTAAACTCACCATTTATTCAGAAGTCCTCTTCTATAATAACTAACCTANTCCCACAATAAAAGTGTTGAATCAATTCCTGAAGGTTTCAGTGTCCCACCTCTTGACACTATTGCATTAGGGGATTAAATTGCTAACACTGGAACACCAGGGGAAATAGTCAAACCACTGTACTTGGTTTCCCATTTAGCCTGACTTTTCAATGTGTTACTTAACAGATTCATTATTAAGCTGTTATACAGTGTTCTGTCTTATGGGATTTTTAAGGTGGTTGTACTTTTTAAAAGATTTAAAGTGTGTGTGTGTGTGTGTGTGTGTGGGTGTGTGTGTGTGTGTGAGAGAGAGAGAGAGAGAGAGAGAGAGAGAGAGGTGTATGGCTGCGGGTATCTAAAGAGTCCAGAGGAAGGTGTGTTAGATCTTCTGCAGCTGGACTTACAGGCAATTGTGGGCCATGTGATGGGGGTGCTGGAAACCAAACTTGGGTCTTCTGAAAGAGCACTTAACCACTCAGCCACCTCTCTAGCCCAAGTGATTATGGTTTTTGAGANGGTCTCCCTCTGTAGCCCAGTCTAGCGTTAAATTCACATGGCAAGAAAGAAAGAGATGGAAGGAGGGAGGAAAGAAAAAAGGAAAAGGAAGAAGGAAGGAAGGGAGGGAGGGAGGCAGGAAGGCTGTGTTAAGAATTCTACACAGCCGGGTGAGGTGACACAAAGCCTTTAAATCCAATACTCAAAGGCAGAGACAGGCGGATCTAGCTGGCCTGGTAGCCTGATCTACATAATGAGTTCCAGGACAATTGGAACTATATAGTAAGACATGTCTAAAAAAAAATCCACAAAACTAAACAACTGAGCTTTGTGACCATGGAGAGTTGAGTTAACTGTAAATGCTGTACAGCAGAGCCGAATTATCTTGTACTATTTTTAGTCCTTTGAAAAGACATTTACTGCCCACCTCTATGCCTGACTAACATCCTTGTGATCATCAAAAGTCTTTAAAATATATTCTTAGCAAACCACTGACTTCTACCAATTCAAAGCTAAGATTGTCATCAGATAGTTGTGAGANATGTGGCAGTTTTCTCTACTTTGCTGTGGCCTCGTACCTGTGGTTCCCATTTTATTTTATGATTTTAAATCTTTTTATTTTACTATTTTATGTGTTTTGCCTGCATGTATGTCAGTGTACTACATGAATGCAGTGCCCACAGAGGCCAGAAGAGGACTTCAGATGCCTTGGAATTGGAGTTACAAACATTTGTGAACTGCCATATGGGTGCTAGGAATTGAACTCAGGACCTCTGGAAGAGCAACCAGTGCTCTTAAACACTCAGCTATCTCTCCAGGCTCCTCACCAAATATATTTTATAAATGTNTTGATTCATGACTTGTTTTCTATCCTGTGACTAACAAAACTTGATGTAACTGTATCCACAGTGGAACACAGTGTTTTGTATAACCTGAACCAGTATTACTGGGCTCTAGTCACTCATATTTGGTTCCAAAATAAGCTGTCTTTTATTCCTTTTGAGGTTGGAGTTGGGTTTTTTTGTTGTTTCGTTTGTTTGTTTTTAGACAGGGTTTCTCTGTGTAGCTCTGGGTGTCCTGGAACTTGCTCTGCAGACCAGACTGGCCTAGAATTCAGAGATTCCCCCAGCCTCTGCCTCCTGAGTGCCAGGATTAAAGGTGTGCACCACCACCATCCAGCTGGAGCTGTGTTTTTACACTGACACATCCTTTCGGCTTCAGCCTCCCTAGCACCAGGATTATAGATGTGCCACCATACATGGCTGTATAAGACCTTCATTTCCAAAAAGCACCAACCTAGCTCCATATAGGGTTAGCAATACTTTTAATTTATTATTACTTATTTATCATTTTCCTTATATTCACATGAAATGGGTTTTCTCAGTGGAAACTTACTTGCTGAACCAGTTCTTAGAAACTGATGAGATGGTACCATGTATCCCACTGAGTAGGCAACTTTCACCTGATTTTAGAAATATCTTTATATGCTGTATTATAAACCCCAAGTAAAGCAAAACGGCTTGTATTTTAGAATTTTAAGCATATTTTAAAACGCAAAATGTTTGCTTTTTTAAAAAGCAAAAACGACTTGTATTTTAGCATTTTAAGCATATTTTAACTACTTACAACATAAACACATATTGAACATCTAAATAATGTGTGCTCAAGTCTGGAGCCTAGAAAATGAGCCCCTTCTCCTAGAAAGCTGGTCTTAATTTGCATTGAATTTCAATGGCTTCCTTAAGCAAACACCTGGAGGTCTTCCAGTCTAATGAAAATACGTGTCCGTGTCCACAGATACAATTCTGCAAACACAGTGAGCTCTTTGGCAGTTTCAGAAAGGTTGAAGGTTGGCCATGGTCCAGACCTCAAGCTGTTATTCTCAGGCAGAAAGCTCGAGTGAGGTACATTATGCCTTTGCTCCAGGAAAGAGATTAATGCCAGATCCTGCTACAATCTGATGTTTGTGCAATAGAGAGAGGAGTTCCATTGTCATCACAGTCCCACTCTGAGTTTGGGAGACTCCTAAATAATGAGGTTTGGGACATTGGCCAAATCTGAGTCCTAAAATGTCTCTCTAGAGCTGCTCAGAGGCGTCTACACTAGGTACAGACTAGAAGAAAAACAAGGGTCACGTGCTTCTTTGTGTCTCTGTCCCCATTCTTGGAGTGTGGATCTAAGGATACCTTCATTTTCTTTCTTCTTTATATTCCACCAACAACAAATATTAGAGTTAAGCTAAAGAAAAGCAATCATGGGTAGTAGACATAGAAAAGGGAGAATATAAGAAACCCTGTTAAACAGCAACAAAAAAGAAATAACACTTGCTATATACTGGGAAAACATTATAAATGATACAGAACAGAAGAGAGTTAGCTCAAGTATACACCTGAATCAAGAGAAATGGCAGTAGTCATAATCAGACTAGATTCTTGTGTTAAATAAAGCATCCTCTGTCCTACAGGGTTCTNCAGATTTTGCTCTATTGGGATTTTGCACAATGTGGAAAAATCCTTTGTTCAAAATGCATTTGTGTAATGTGACAATGGGAAGACTTGGGTAGGTGGGCATGACAAAACAGGGTCGAGCAGGCTCTACAAAAGAGGTAAGTAAGTATAATCATTGGCTGGGCATGTAGATCAGTGGAAAGGGATTGCCCAGGGTGTTCTGAGGTCCAGTTTGACCACAGCATAGGAGTGATAGCAGACAGGTCAGGGATAGAGACAAGGACAACACACCCAATTATGAAGGAGTAACATTGCATATTTACAAACATGGGCAATACATTTGCTTTGTGAGCCTAAGACAGAGGTAAAGTATTTACCCCAAAGGTACAAGTCAATAAAGTGATTAAAAGACATGGTGCCTGTAGATGCTTTTCTGCACTCTGTGCCATGCTGATTTGTTTTGGGGCATTTCAAAGCACAATATTTTTGTGTTCTATAGGGATTCCCAAGTACAAACATGTTCTGGATTAATTACCTAAACAGTAATCTTAAACACCACTCTAGCTTGTTTCTGGCATGCCCATCAATGTATCAGGCTACCAAGACCTTTCCAAAGAACTATTGACNTACGCTGGAGAAAAAGAAAAATTTAGTTTTGCAAAAAGATTGATTTATTTTTATTTCACATGTATNAATGTTTTTCCATATATGTATGACTTGGCACCACGTATATGCCTGGTGGCCACAAAAGCCATATGGTTGTGAACTGTCATGTGGGTGCTGACAACTGAAGCCAGGTCCTCTGGAAGAGCAGCCAGTGCTTTTAACCAGTGAGTCATCCCTCCCCTAACCCCCTACCCCACTTTAATTTAAAAAAATTTTGAGAAAAAGATTCTTTGAAAAACTATTTCAAAATTTGCTAACATTCTGATTATTCTTATCTTGTTAATCCCACAGATTCGAGGAGAAAGACCACTGACCCAAATCATGGCCAAATTAATTAAAGCAAGCTTTTTTATTCATGAATATGGACTGTCTCTCCCTAAGGTGGGGTTCAAGAGATTGGCATTTGACATGAGGAAGATAAGGGTATTTATAGCTCAGCAGTAGGGGGTTTCCAAATGGGGGATTTGGCAGGCAAATGGGCAGAGGTATAGAAGAAGAATATAAGCATAGCAAGTTAATCATAACAACCTCCTGAAACAAAGTCATACTTGCAAGGTGGTCATAACAAGTGGTCATAACAACCTTTAGAAACAAAGGTATGGTTGTTGTATCCTGACATAGGCAGTACAGAGCCATTTGTAGTTAAGGTTATAGTGGGGCATAGCCCAATCCTTGAGAAACAGAGATTTAATCATAAATAGGAATGAACCTAGTTTGTCTTTACAATAAGATGGCTTTTAAGCCCANGATGGAGGCAGGCTGGCTTATCAATCTTGCCAGTCTTTTGACACCTCATGGAATTATTTAAGTAAACTATATACTACATGTTCTGGGGATTATGCCATTAAGAAGAAATAGGAATGAATAAACTATNGTATTTTGGGTATCCAGTTATCTTACATTGATAATCAAATCAGCATTTTATTGAAATTTAACTAATACTATGAGTTGAAGGTCAGTCCTATAATAAGCAGAGGAGCTATGGGGAATAAAGTGAATTTCTTCAGAATGAAAATGGATGATGTGGAGTCAGGTGATAAAAGTCATTTTATTTCAACAAACTTACATAAGCATAAGGACTTTAAGAAATTAATTATGCTCTCTCCCTCTAGCCAGAGGTAGCATGCACTTCTCCCTCCATACACCTTTGTTTTTGGTAGGTCTCCCATCTCCACCCTTTCCCTTCCCTAATAAAAACTCTTATAGTGGAAAAAAAAAGAAATTAATTGTGAGGAATATTTTTGTCTGAAGGTGAAGAAAAAGGGTAACTAACTAGCAAATTTAAGCTGTCTCGGGTATTTGTACAGATTGATTATCACTAATTGCTCTATTTAATATTCTAGAATACTTTTACATTATAATGAAATAAATGTATATATTCTGATTCATGAATTGGGCATCACCATACTGCTTCTCTAAAGGAACTTTTTAATAGATGTTCAGTGCTTAATAAAGTTACAAGGAAAAAGAAAGAAATCTATGATAACAAGAATGGCTGTTTTGTTGAGAATTATACATGATCTAATTTCAGTCATGCAGTGACTGAGTCTTAATTTGTTCCAACATTCACTTGCGTATTAGGATGAACAGCTGGCTAATTTAATCCTTTCTGCTGTAATTCACTTGCTTCTTGGTTATAATTTCATCTGTTTGTTTTTCATCACATAAAGCAATGGATATATTCAATTCCTATTTTGAATATAACATAAAAGTTTCCAAATATTTCCTTTAGGAAACAGTTTCTTCTTCATAGGTGGATCCATATGAGATTTCTACTCTCAATAAATTAGATTAGTATTTTAGATTTCTTTAAAATCTTTGCCAAATAATATAAAATTGGGCAAAGTTGTCCCACTCTGATTCTANTGTGCTAGCTCTACAACAATGTTCTCACTTTATGCTGCCCTCTTTGCAGTGGCATGATCTGTACAAAGCTGAAGTCTTGCATGCTGGGAAACACACCCACCCCCCCTCCCCACACACAGTATAGCCAGTCAAACACAATCATGTGGAAAGAAGTCAGATTATGTGGAAAGAAATCAGGAGGCATATAGGTGCACAGATCAGTTTCATGAAGGCATTATGCTTTTGTATTGTATTGTTCTGTTTTTCTAGACAGGGTTTCTCTGTGTAACAGTCCTTGCCATCNTGGAACTTGCTTTGTAGACCAGGCTGGCCTTGAACTCACAGAGATCTGCTTGCCTCTGCCTCCTGTGTGCTGTAATTAAAGGTGTACACCACCATGCCCAGAATGACATTATGCTTTAATCTAATTGCCCTATGTTATTGTGAAGAGACTTTGAAAATGATAGCTTATTAGAAATTCCAATGATACCTATCGATATATTTCCTGTGGCTGCTGNTCTATAGGTTTAGATCTAATGTGCTGCACCGATAAAGTCATGGCTCTTCATAAGGAAAAACGTTAAGTAACAGAAAAGTGACAGCTACCAAACATTTCTCATTTACAAGGCCAATTAATGTCTCTANAATAGACACCAGGTTAGTGTCTTTAATATACATAGAATAATAAGTAGGAAAATGGCCAAAGATTATGCTCAGGCAATAAAAGAAGAACTAAAAATAGTGAATAAGCACGTGCTAAAATATTCAATACTGCAGGTAACCAAAAATTGCAAGTCTCCTTGTAAGAAGAGGACAAAATTAGTAAACAGAAAAGCAATCCCTTCTTGTGTGCTCAAACAGAGCAGATGAGCAGCTCCCTACTGTCATGTTATCCATGGACACTCTTTTTCTCCTATCCTTATAGCATTCAGGGTTANTACTTCAACTATCCTTTCAGTTCCAACAGTGAATTTGGGGTCTTTAACNATAAATAAGGTTAAGAAGTAAACTAAGTTGAGAAATTTTTATTTGGCACTTATTTTCTTACTTAAAAGATTCTATTAAATATGCCTTGTGTTTTAATGACTTGGCAATAAAAAGAAAATATGTCACATATTATCACAACTTTGTATGGGAATTAAAAAAAATTAAAGAACTTGAAATTGTGGAAACTTTTTAAAGGAAAGATTGTTTTGTTTATTATACANCTCAGCAGGAAACATAACAGTTTGATTTTTTTATTATCATCATTCATTTTTCTAGAGTTAAACTTTCTTCTCCAAGATATCAAAATACNTTACATCTCTATATGCTCACAGAGTCCCAGCACCCCCAAGATGACTTACAGCCATCTGTAACTCGAGTTCCAGGGCATCAGATACCCTCTTCTAGCCTCCATTGGCACCAGTGACACACCCAGTTCACTTACAAACATGTAGAAAAAACACNCATTACACATAAAGTAAAAAAATATATAAATTTTGTTCTTTTTTTGAGACATGGTTTCTCTATGTAACCCTGGCTGTCCTGGAACTTGCTCTGTAGATCAGGCTGGCCTCCAAGTCAGAGATCCGCCTGCCTTTGCCTCCCAAATGCACCATGATTGCCTGGCTAATGAATATTTTTTTTTAAAAAATTGAAATGAATAACAATATTTTGTAAATATTTTTTCATTATCACTATGTGACAGATCCTATGCTGCATACATGAGTGGTTTCTTTGCCTTGAAAGAAATGATGCTTTGATGAAGAAGAAAGATGAGCAAACCAATAGCTCCAAGCCAATGAAATCCCTGCAGTGTTAGCTGTAAGCAGTAGCCAGTATGAGAATATTGACATAACCCCAGGAAAATTTCAAATCACATCAGAGAACACAGGAAACAGGGGAAATTTTTATTTGACTAAAGACATGTATTACAACTCACTCAGCTTTTCCTAAAATGAAAAAACATGGTACAATTGATAAACAATGATCAACTGTATAGTGCAATTGAAAGCTCATTAGGAAATAGGTATTTGGAGAAG
The DNA here is from genome assembly GCA_001675575.1 of Neotoma lepida. Taxonomy (NCBI): domain Eukaryota; kingdom Metazoa; phylum Chordata; class Mammalia; order Rodentia; family Cricetidae; genus Neotoma; species Neotoma lepida. Next base: position 41,400 of record LZPO01087437.1, on the reverse strand, counting down.
AAAAGATACCTTAAGTCTGACTATCATAGTGAATGCTAGAATTTTCAGCTTGAAACATTGCTGAAAATACATCATGAGAAAGACCATCTGTCTTATGTGTTATGGTTGCTGATACAAAGGATATGTGTCAGAAACCTTTTCCATCTGTTTAGTAGATCATTTATTGTCTTGTAGATCATGGCTAAATGTATGGTTGTTTGGAGATAGAGATGGGAAATCCCTTTTCAAAGTTGCCAGAAAAATTTACAAAGGAGGATGGGGAGATGTCTCAGTGAGTAAAAGTGTAGGCTGTGTGTGCATGAGGATCCAAGTTCAGGTCCCCATCACCCACATAAGGAAACAGAACCTGAGCCGGGCGGTGGTGGTGCACGTCTTTAATCGCAGCACTTGGGAGGCAGAGCCAGGNGGATCTCTGTGAGTTCGAGGCCAGCCTGGTCTACAAAGCGAGATCCAGGACAGGCACCAAAAACTACACAGAGAAACCCTGTCTCGAAAAACCAAAAGAAAAAGAAAAAGAAAAAGAAAGAAACGGAACCTGTGTCTGTAGTCCCAGTGCTGGGGAGGCAGGTTGGGAGGGACCTCGGAGCTCTTGGTCAACCAGTCTTACTGAATTGGTGAGCCCTAGGTTCAAAAATAGGATGGAGAGTAATTGAGGAAGACATCTGATGCCCGTTTCTAACCTCCATGTGAACCTGCACACACACACACACACACACACACACACACANACANANANAGAGAGAGAGAGAGAGAGAGAGAGAGAGGGAGTGAAAGAGGGGTGTAATGATTTACATTTGTATTTTCAAAAGCATGATATATTCACTCTTTCATGTTCAAGCTTTTCCAGAGAGTCAGATAGACCAAAATGTCTGTCAACAGACAATGTCNTTCAGGCTCCTGCAGTTTTTCTTCATTTGAGAGCCTGACTGGCTGCATTTCTTCTTCCAGAGCTATCTGTTCAAGTTTTCACACTAGATTAAGTTAGAATTTCTAAGTAGAACAATTAGGCCTAGTTTGTACTTCTATTTTGTTTTTACCTGGAAATTACTGATGATTTAAAACTCTTAATAGTATTATCTTTAAGATTCTACAGAATAGTAAGCTGGGCAGTGGTGGTACAGGCCTTTAATTCCAGTACTCAGGAGGCAGATGTAGGTGGATCTCTGAGTTGGAGGCTGTGGAGCGAGTTCCAGGACAGTCAAGCTTACACAGAGAAACCTTGTATTGAAAAATAAACAAACAAACCAAACAAGCAACAAAACAAAACGAAAGATTCTATAGAATAACATAAAATTGATATTTTTCCTCAATCTTGTATAAAGGCATGTGATTAAAAAAAAAAGACTTCTAAAAAAAACTTTGAGTAAATGCTGTAAGAATTTCAAATACAACCAACAGTTTTGATCATCTCCAAAACATACCTTCTAGTTTGGAACTTCCCTGCCCCCTGAAAAAAATTTTTAAAAATATCAGACAGAAAATTTGAAAAGAATATAGTAGGCACTCACTTGTCCACCACCTGGATTTCCCATTAACATATGGACAACATTTATACCTATCTCCCCATCTATTCATACATCTACTGACATATTCTGTTTTTGACATAGCTCAAAATGAATTTCTAGCGTCTGTGTAGTCCCCTTAAATACTTCACTACGCATATTTAGTGTCCAAAAATTTTTAGCATCTGAGATTTAATAAATGTACATATCAGAATAATTCAGCATATACCAAGACATTAACAGTCCCTTGGAGGGTTTCTCATACCCCCTCTCAAGAGCTCTCTCCTCTTGTCTTCAATGCAACTATCCTTCTGATTTTATCCATGCACTATGTTATAGAACTTCATGTATATGGTGTTCCACGTAAGGTGCCTGTCACCAGGCACAGTGTTTTAAATTTTAAAATTTAAAAGCTCATTTGTGCTAACATAATGTGGTGATATTTTGTTTCACTTGTTCATAAATAAAATTTGTCTCAAGATCAGAAGACAGAGCCAGCCACTAGATTAAACATAGAGGCCAGGCAGTGGTGGCACACACCTTTAATCTCTGTGAGTTCAAGGCCAGCCTGGTCTACAAAGGGAGTTTCAGGACAACCAGAGCTCTTACACGGAGAATTCCTGTCTCAAAAAAAATAAAAAACCCAAAAAGCATAAAAAGAAAAGAGGAATAAACTCAACAAAAAAAAATGTTACCCAGAAAATAATGTGACCGATGTTTCTTTAAATACTAATANGCAATTTAAGGAAATTAAAAAGGAGAAAATATTTTAGACTGAAAGCATCTATATTTAATTGGTGTGTGCACATGTGTGTGTGTGTGTGTGTGGTATACTCATTTGTGTATATTTGTGTGTATGTGCACATATGTGAACACCAGCGGTTGGTTTCTGGTGTATTGCTCTATTGCAATCCACCTTATTTTTTAAGACAGAGTCTTTCACTGAAACTAAGGCTCACAGAATCAGCAATAGTAGGTGGCTAACAAGCTGCAGGGCTCGTCCAGTCTCCATGTCCCCAGTGCTAGGATTTATAGGAGTGTCACCATATCAAGCTTCTTATGTGGGTGCTAGGAATCCAAGTCCTTATNTTTGCACTGCAAGNCCTTTGCTGACTGNGCCATCTCCATCCGCTTTAATACTTCTTATCTTCTTCATTTCCTCTCCAGGATAAGGCTGATACTACCTTGCTTCATCCCGAAGATCTGTCTTCACATTGCTTATAGTGTGGCTGGATTTATTGGTGACAATGTCTCCTACTTTCTACCTGAAATGTCTTTATTTCACTTTTAGTCTAGAGGGATATTTTTGTTTGTCAAGTAATTCTGAGTTGAATTTTTTTTTTCTGTCTTAACAGCTTGAAGATGCAGTCGCAGTATCTTTTTGGCCCCAGAGTTCAACATACCCGTAAACAACTGAAGTAGTGTTTTCCTACACAATGTTATTTTCCTTGCTTCACAAACGTTATCTTATATCGGATTTTCAGCAACTTGATCATGGCCATCATGAACGTTGCCCTGTGTTGACTATACGTGTGGCTTGCTGAAACCTTTGGTTGTTGAATTAGGGAAGTATTAAATATTATGTCCTTAAAGTACTTTTTAAAAGTCACAATCGATCACTTTCCATTCTGAGACTCCAGTTGCTTGCTGTTCTAGGTGAGGTTGACTTCTGTTGCTGTGATAAAACATTCTGAACAAAAACAACTTGGGGAGAAAAGAGTTTATTTCAGCTTACAGGTTACAGTGGGGCACTCAGGGAAGCCAGAGGAGGAGGAACTGAAGTAGAGGCCAAGGAGGAATGCTATGTATTGGCTTGCTCCTACCTACACATACTCAGTAAGGTTTCTTACATAGCCCTGGACCACCTACCAGCGGTGACCTGCCCACAATAGGATGGGCCCTCCCACATTGATCAACACTCAAGAAAATGACTCACAGGTATGCTACAGGCCAATGCTAGCAAGGCAGCTACTCCATTTAGGTTCCTATTAACAACCTAGGCTGTGTCCAGCTGACAGTTAAAGCTAACTAGGCAACTTGCAAATCAGATATTTTGCAGTTCTTTCAGCAAATGAGGAGTATGCATTTAACATTTTGTTCTTTTCCAGGTTAAATAATCAGTATTTATCCATCTTCAAGATTTATTGANTCTGTCATCTCTCTTTTGCTGCTATGCCCACACAGTGACTTTTAAAATATTACATCCTATATTTTTCCATTAGAATTTTCCCTCAATTTTGTTTTATAGTATCTATATTTTTGCTGAAAATTCAAAAGCCCATCAAGAACAATTATATTGCTGGTCCTAAGCATAATGTCTTCTTAAAGACGTGAGTTATCCTGTAAATGCTGTCAATGCTATCTTCTAAAAATGAGTTACCTTTTCCTTTTTGACCATATCAAATACTTTTGGATTACATCTAAGAATTGAAACAGTGTGTTGCAGAAACTCTCAATTCTTTGTATTTCTCAAAAAAAAAAGCATTTTTCTTTTTCAACCAATTTACTTTTGACATGATTCAAACTTCCAAAGCTGTCTCTCTGCAGCAAGGTGCAGCTCAGTTTCATTGTGTTATTAGTTGGGTTGCTCACAATCTGTTAATGCACGTGTGTTATAGGGTCAGCCAGAGATTTTCGCAGAATTAACACNTAGAATGTATGGCTTGGCTTTCTAGCNTTTTCTCTGGGTTCCTTCTTTAGTTTCCAGTAGTCAAGACTATCAGAACCTCTGCCTTCTGGTTAGTCAAACTTCTGGAATGTTAACTAGGCTTCAGAATGTGATGATGCCCTGATGCTCCTTGTTTGGTATGAGCTACTTGGAATATATCCTTGAGGTTTGGGTCTGTACCGCCACAGTTCTCAACCTGTGGGTCACAACCTCTTTGTAGGGCACACATCAGATATTTACATTACAGTTCATAACAATAGCAAAATTACAGCTATGAAGTAGCAATGAAATAATGTTATGGTTGGAGGTCACCACAAGATGAGGAACTGTATTAAAGGGTCATAGATAGCATTAGGAAGGTTGAGAACCACCACTCTTTTTTCTGTTACTAATTCTATATTTCTATTGAATTCACTGATATGATATAATTTAATGAGCTACTGAAAATCAAGGAGGGTCAGGTATAATAAAAGTTCATATATATATATATGTATATATATATATATATATACATGGCAATCATGATATAGATTGAGAAACACAAAATTTTCAATTATCTATATAGAAAAGCACATCATAGAGTGCTGCTTAGTGTAACAGGTATATGTAGTATCATCAAGATGGCTCAGTAGGGAAAAGCACTTACTCCTAATCTTGAAGGCCTGAATTCTGTATGTCGGACCCATATGATGGAATGGGAGAACCAACTCCCTCAAGTTGTCCTCTGTCCTCCACACATATGCTATGGTATGCACCCCCATATACAATATACAATAAATAAATTAAGTAATAATTTTAAAAACCAATACCTAAAGTAGTATCTCACAAATACTATCATCTTCCCACTTCTCATCCTTGTTATTAATTGTTCATAATGTCAGAACTAAGGGACACCAAAAGAAACTAGAATTCTCAATTTTTGGGGGGGAATCTTCTATTTTATTCATATTATTTTAAGATAGATTTAAAACCAATGACTTTTTTTAAGATTTATTTATTTATTTATGTATACAGTGTTCTGTCTGCATGTATCCCTGCAGGCCAGAGGAAGGCACCAGATCTCATTACAGATGGTTGTGAGCCACCATGTGGTTGCTGGGAATTGAACTCAGGACCTTGGGAAGAGCAGTCTGGATTCTTAACCGCTGAGCCATCTCTCCAGCCCTAAAACCAATGACTTCTACTTCTTCATCCATCTGTGGCTTTCAGAAAGTTTTCCTATTACATTTTATTTCTATATTATTTGTGTGTATTTGGAGGTCAGAGAACAACTTGGGGGAGTGAGTTCTCCCCTTCCACTGTGGGAAGGGGAGTTCAAACTAGGTTTTCAAAGTTGGCAGAAAATGCCTTAACCTGCTGAGCCATCTCACTGGCCCCATCTGTAGCTGCATACTGTTTACTTATCTTTTTCTTTTAATTAAAAATTTTTTTTTCATTTTACATACGAACCACAGTTCCCCCTTCCTTCCTTCCTCTCGCTCCCTCCCCCCTCCCCCCCATCCCTCATCCACTTCTCAGAGAGGATAAGGCCTCCCATGGGGAGTCAACAAAGCCTGGCATACCAAGTTGAGGCAGGACCAAGCCCCTTCCCTGCATCAAGGCTGAGCAAGGCATCCCACCACAGGGAACGGGCTCCAAAAAGCCAGTTCATGCACCAGGGATAAATCCTAGTCCCACTGCCAGGGGCCCCACAAACAGACCAAGTCACACAACTGTCACCCACATTCAGAGGGCCTAGTTTGGTCCCATGCAGGCTCCCCAGCTGTCAGTCCATGAGCTCCCACTAGCCCAGGTCAGCTGTCTCTGTGGGTTTTCCCCATCATGTTCATAGCAGCATTATTTGTAATAGCCAGAACCTGACAACAACCTAAATGCCCCTCAAACGAAGAACAGATAAAGAAAATGTGGTAAAGAAAATACTCCATTATACAATGGAGTATTACTCAGTGGTAAAAAACAATGATATCATGAAATTTGCAGGCAAATGGATGGAACTAGAAGAAAATCATCCTGAGTGAGGTAACCCAGACTCAGAAAGACAAACATGGTATTTACTCACTTGTAAGTGGATATTAGATGTAAAGCAAAGGATAATCAGGCTACAATCCACAGCCCCAAAGAAGCTAAGTAACAAGGAGGGCCCTACAAGGGACATGCATGGATCGCCCTAGGAAGGGGAAATAGATAAGATCTCCTGGGTAAACTGGGGTGGGGGTAGAGGATGAGAACGTGAAGGATCGGGATGGTCAAGTTGGGTGAGAGACAGAGAAGGAGAGCAATGAAAGAGATATTTTGATAGAAGGAGCCATTATAGGGTTAGGGAAAAACCTGGTGCCAGAGAAATTCCAGGAATCCACAATGATGACACCAGNTAAGACTCCTAGCAATAGTGGAGAGGGTGCCTGAACTGGCCTTCTCCTGTAATTAGATTGGTGACTACCCTAATTGTCATCATAGAACCTTCATCCAGTAACTGATGGAAGCAGATGCAGAGATCCACAGCCAAGCATCAGGCCAAGCTCCAGGAGTCCAGTTCAAGAGAGGGAGGAGGGATTATATGAGCATGCGTGTGGTGTGTGTGTGGTGTGTGTGTGGTGTGTGTGTGTGTGTGTGTGTGTGTGTGTGTGTGTGTGTAAGATTTACTTATCTTCTAACAAGCAGTGTATTCCCAATCAGGCTCAGGGCAACTTTATCTATGAAGTAAATGATAGTAAATATTTCAGACTTGGAGGGCATTTTATTTTTTATTCTTTTGTTGTTGTTGTTGTTCCCTTTTTAAACAGTTCCTTAAAGTGTATAAAACCATTCTTAGTGTGGCAGGCTGTAAGGAAACAGATAGTGGGTTCTAGTTTACTATTTCTGGATTCAACATTCTTACTGCATAGTGTGGCTGAAAACCAGACAACATGATGCACGTGAAAACACACTGTAAGTCGCTAAAGATGGGTGAGCTATTATAATAATAGAGAAAATTACCTCTTTGTCTTTCAGAAGGCTGTACAAAGGTCTGAGGGAGTTAAGCATAGCTGAAGTAAGATTTGGTGGGGGAATGACGTAGGAAAATTCTAGGTCTTGTCAGATGAATATGGCAAGGATTCTATTTTCTGTATGGTAATGTACAGTCCCTGTTCTAATTCCATGAGCAAGATAGGGGAAGGGAAATTCAGTGCACATATTATTTTCCAATGTTCCAATGTCTCTCTTCTTCTATTTTTTATTTTTTATTTCTCGAGACAGGGTTTCTCTGTGTAGCCCTGGCTATCCTGGAACTCACTCTGTAGGCCAGGCTGGCCTGGAACTCACAGAGATCCTCCTGCCTCTGCCTCCAAGTGCTGGGATTAAAGATATGTGCTATCACTGCCTGGCTCATTTCCCAATGTTTCTAAAGCCAGGCTTTTGCAAACAAATCTGCTTAGTCTGGGGTGGGAGGGAAAATATTGAGACCCTCCATCTTAATCGTCTCAGGCCAGGAAAAGGCTATCTTGACTTCCCATAAGTAGATTAGGACATACAGGGTGTCAGTGAATGAACATCTCTCTGATTTCCTGTCTTTCACTTTTATGTAATAGTTTTTCAACTGATNTCAGATGGTTAATTTAAAAGTGAATGACTACACCCTGTGAGTCTTCACTGATGCTTTTGAGTGGACATGAAAAACAAAACAAAACTAAAAAAAAGAATCAAGGGCTGGAACAACAACTCAGTACTTAAGAGTTGCAGAGGACTCAAGTTCGGTTTCCAGTATCCATACCAGAGAACTCAAAAGAACTACAGCTCCAGGGAATCTGATATTCTCTCTCTCTCT
>LZPO01087436.1:0-29980 GCA_001675575.1 Neotoma lepida | reverse complement strand
TATATGATGTGTGTGTGTGTGTATGGTGTGGGGATATCTATTGTGTGCCTGGTGTGTGTGTATATATATATTGTGTAGGGTGTGTGTGTAGATATATCTGTGACATGATATACAATCTAGAAGCAAGAGGTAATGACAAAAGCATGCCTGTTGAGTCAGTGCCTCACATCTGCCACATCACTGTACAATTTGGAGTAATGCTGAAGACGTTATGTTCACTGATTATAAAATATGATCATCAGTCACAAAAAAAATGATTTACATCTCTGTGGCAACCTGTATAGAAAGGCAAGAAAGAAGATATGCAGCCTAATTTTTAAACAAAGTATAAAATAAAAAATGTTTGGTGAATTATGAATTAGAAAAAAATAAACTCAGCCAGGCAGTGGTGGCACGTGCCTTTAATCCCAGCACTCGGGAGGCAGAGGCAGGCGAATCTCTGTGAGTTCGAGGCCAGCCTGGGCTACCAAGTGAGTTCCCGGAAAGGTGCCAAAGCTACACAGAGAAACCCTGTCTCGAAAAACAAAAAACAAAAAAAAAGAAAAAAAGAAACTCAAATACCTCATTTCCTAATGATTGTCATTAATATCAAGTATACAGAAATTAAAATACATTAAGAAAATTCTAATTAGAGATGCTAAAAATATCTGTCTTAGAATTATTTTTAATTTTAAATACAGTGTTGAATAATACTTGTGAGCATAGCCCTAAAGCCTGAAGCCCAGAAACTCTGGGCTCTTAGATGCTTTGGCTTTCTTGTCTGTGTTTTGGGTTGAACTGTATTCCTTCATTGAAGTTCTAACTCCCAGAACCCTGCAATGTGACTTATTTGGAGATAAAGTACTGGCAAAATTAATTAAGGTTGAATGAGATCATTGGAGTAGGCCTTCATCTAGTGTGACTTGGTCCTTGCAAGATTAAGACACAAACAGGATGGATGACTGAGGAGGAAAGGGTAGCCACTGCATAGCAAGGGAGACATTTCAGAAGAAACCAAATGTGACCACTTGGTCTTGGGTTTCCATTCTCCATAACTGTGAGAAATTGACTTACACTGGTTAAGGTACCCAGCCTGTATAGGACAGTCTTAACAGACAAGCATATCTACCAAATGGGCTAATATTGAATCCACATGTCAGAGGACTTAGGAAAACAATAGACATGGAAAAGACAAGATAAGCATATGCCCGTGATCCCAATACCTGGAAAGCTGAGTCCAGAGGACCCAGAGTTCATGGCTAGCCTTGGCTATGTAGCATTAAGTTCAAGGCCAGCCTGAGGACTAGGACACCTCATCTCAAAATGAGACAAAAAGACAAGCTAACAATAGCAACTAGCATTACCTGCCCACTACTAAGATCAAAGTTGAGTGTGTGACGGCTGCCTGATCAACTCACTTACTGTATGTTTTTACTTTATTGTAAATCAAGAGTTGCTCAGCCGGACAGAATGATATTGTAACCATAACTTTGGATTTGGTTTTGAATATTAACTGCTGACTGCTCATCTGCCCTCCTAACTCAGGCAGGCAGCCACCATGATGAATGGCAGCCATGGGCAGTTTTTCATCCACACATGGGTGAATTGCAGATTGAGGAATGCCAATGATTCATTTAAGCTCGTCTAGTTCATTATATCAGGGAAGAGTGGGGGAATTTATGCTATTTTGTGCATCAGGCAATAACTCATGGATTTCAACAAGATTATCAGTCTTAACCAAACCTTTCCCTCTACATAGATCCTAACCTAATTCTGTCTTACTTGGAGAGGAAGGAATTGGACATAAATCCTCGTGGGCTGTCAGAGGAGACATACCATTTCAATGGGAGGTAGAGACAGCTGGAATCAAAAGAGGCAAAAAGGAAGCAAGGAGATCAGCTAGTAAATTTGCCGGGATGGCTCAGAAAGTGAAGGCAAGAAGATGGATTTACCGAGTGCCTGGTGCTGACTCNAAAAGTTTAATGAGCATTATGATATGATGATACATGAGCATGTTTGGGGGGGGCGTATATTTAGTGGTGATATGTAGACCCACTGAGAAGCAAATACCCTTTAAAGCTGTGCTGGAAAACCTTAAAACATTCTGCAGTGACAGTGAAAGAGTCACCCAGCAAGTGACCACAGAAGGAAGTTTTCCCGGGGCTCTCCCTTAGTCCCTGGAGAAATATCAGCATCAGTGACATCCAGAACTTGGGTAAGTCAACCTAAAACACGTGCACTGAGTGTTGCTCCCATCCAGCCCTATAGCAGACTTCCTACAGTCCGGGTTCCGATGCAGATAGATGGGGAGGAAAGCAAGTATGGATTTCAGAAGACTTCAAAAAGGCACTTTCATGTGGTATTTCTCTCTTGGAATCCCCTCCCCGTGCACATGGGGAGTTTCTCTCACTTCCCATTTCCTTGAATAAATCTATGTTTACACTCCTTTTAAAAAATGCTTTTGAGTTTCCGTGTGGTGACTCGGCCACTAGACCAACACAGTATAGCTTGCTTTGCCTGAACGACTATGTAGGAATCACATGTAATGAGGACATTGAGGCATGTATGTGTGAATGATTCTGTTCGTTTAATTTTGTGAAGTTGATCATGGTGTTCCTTACCTTAGTCAGCGATCCTATAACTAATATTTGATGGTAAATTTCAACTTAGTCAAACTATCCTGCATTCAGTATTTATTACACAGGGTCATTAAATTCCCCTAAATTCTTCCTTACATTGCCTGTCCTTGATCTAGAGGTCCCTCCCTGGGAAGACTAACTTTCCACAGGACATCCTAAAGGAACTAGACAAACTCCTTTGTCTGTGATTTCTCTGCTGTATGTTCTACCTCTGCTTTCTTGTACCTTCTTAATATACAGTTGAGTCTAACTTAATATGATAATTCAGTAGCTATGTGCCAAGCTTTGATGACTTTTTCTCGTCAAGCCCCAAATTCCAGAAAATTAAAAGCCAAAAATAAAAACAAAATCCTTTTATCCTCTCCAAATTAGTTAATGTGAATTAAATTGCTCCAAATAACATTTCCTGTTATGAGATATTTCAAGTATATTGAGGGGGACAAAAGCACACAACTTAAATAGCCTTGCCTCTGTTATTTTTCTGTGTTCTTTTTTTTATAAATTTATTTATTTATACATCCTGGCTACACTTTCCCCCCCTCCTTCTTGTCCTTCCCCCACCATTACCCTCTGTTCCCACCACCCAATCCACTCCTTCTCTGTTTCTGTTTAGGAAAGGACACATCTCCAGTGAGTATCAACAAAACATGGCATATCAAGTTGCAGTAAGACTAAGTACCTCCCCATGTGTTAAGGCTGGGCAAGGCGACCCAGGATGGGGAGTAGGGTCCCAAAAACTGGTGAAAGAGTCAAAGACAGTCCCTGTTCCCACTGTTAAGAGTCCCACAAGAGGACCAAGCTACACAACTGTAACATATATGCAGAGTGCCTAGGTCAGTCCCATGATGGCTCCCTGGTTGTAGTGAAGAGCCCTGGCATGCTAAGCAGGCACTCTACCACTGTGCCACACCACAGGGCATGGGCAGCGGGCTTTAACCTGCTAACAACCGCAAATTGTGCCACTTGGTTTTGTATACATGCAATTTTCTAGCTGAGATTGATTGCAAATTTATGAATACGGTGTCTGAAAAAAAACACAAGGTCCTTAGCCAAGCTGGTAATTGAGTTTACAGCTGTCAGTGTAGCTGTCAATTTGATTTGTACTTGAAACTAAAATAATAGAGACATTGCTAGATAAGAAAAACTTCCTGGGATTATAGTTATGTAAAAATCAAATTAGATGATTTGCAAACACAACAGATTAGATGGTGGGGATATTAAACTTCAGTAAAACAGTTATTTCACTGGGTCATCCGTTAACCCCTCTTAGAAAATTAGTGAGTTAGCCCTGTATGCTAGACTTGGATGCCACTCACTGCGCCATCATAGCTTTCTGAGACTGGTAGCTCTTCTATCCACCTCGGACAAGCCCACAAAAACCACATGTCATCAATAAAGGATCATTACGTCCCCCTCGGCAATGATGTTATAACCAGCTGTGAGATACTGGAACCAGCAACCTCAGCACAAAGAGTGGAGACAGAAAACAGAGAAACCAAGGTGTCAGTTCCCAGATGCTGAGAGGGGCCTCCCTGGTGCCTCCACACAGTGATGGAAACTGTTATTACCCGGAAGGATATTAAGCAGCAGCAGGAACCTTGGCGTGCATCAGTACAATGAATGCCCATTGCTACTCCGAGTGTTAATTTGTTATCAGTGTAGCTGCATGAGAGTTATCAGCATAATTCCCCATGACAAGTTATTCATTCTAGGGTGGGAGGGACCGTAAGGACTCTGCAGTTAGATATCAGACATCTGTAATGCTTGTTTTTGTTCTCACCCAATCAGCAGGTATTACAGACTGGCTTGATAAGATAATGGCATGCCAGAAGGAAAGTTGTGATTTACTGAGACTCTACCCTTTTATATAAACATGGCCAGGTTCATTATCACTTCTAGAAAGAGTCTGCCATGGGAGTGACAACTTGTGATATGAATGGCGTTTTCTACACATCCAGAAACAAAACGCAATGGGCTTGGGAGCTGAAAACACTTTATAAGCAGACCAGGGCAAATGAGTATGCACTGAGGAATGACCTCAGCCTCCAATAGTGCTAGCATCTAATTTTATTAATTGCAGAGAATCCAAACTGAGAAAGGAAGACAATGGGTAGAAAAGGGTGAATGTTTGCAAAAGAGAGAAAAGTTAGCAGCCTGGCAAATTCCAGCATCTGCGGGAAACCTTTGTGTGAGTGTAGAGAGCAGAAAGAGAGGAGACCCCATCTTCCTTGTGTTCTTTCCTTGGTCCCTTTGCTTGCTGTTTGGGCGAAGATTGATCCGTGAATCATCCTTTACAGAGAGGGTGGAGAAGGTTGAGGAGTGGAATGGAAGCAGATCTCGCCTATCTATTGCATGGCTTTATTTGTAAAGGACTAAATATAATTAAAGATAATATTACTAGCATGCATCAACCCTTGGATTCTTAAAGACCCATTTATTTGAAGCATTCATTTCCATAAATGCTTTTGCATGACTTGGATGCTTTTAACTTTCATTCTATTAGCTGGAAGTGGTCAGAAAGGCAGATGTTCCAGAACAATAGGCCGGCACTGAAAAATCTCCAACCTAGACCACCAATTTCATCAGTGAAAGATTATGATTCCAGACTCCACAGGGCTGAATGCTTCAACTTTAGAATGATGCCTCTCCCTAAATGTCCTACATTCTGGCATGCAAAGGAAATTACTGGAAAATTTTAAGGTTTTAATGTCCAATCTACTAGTAGTTAAACATCTGTCCTAGTGTTTCTGGAACCATCTTTACTTGAAGGCAGCAGGTGGCAATTCCCACCATCAGAGCAACTGGATTTATACAAGCAAATTTCATCTGCTAGGATGGCCGTCTAATCAAGGAAGGGGAGAGGTCTCATGTGTGTTCTCAAATAAGCCACATGCTTAGAGCCATGGTCTTGTGAAGTCAGATGAATTGAAATTCTTCATAAAACTCTTGTTTTGGTGGGGTTTTGGTGGTTTTTGTTTGGACAAGAAGCAAATATTTGCATTTAAAACCATGCCCTCTGTGTTTCCCATTTAAATCACACCTTCTTTGGCTACAGACACAAGTAAAACTAAGATTATAGGAGTGTAAGTTCCAAGTGCCTGGCAGGACAGAAACCCCTTTTTCAAGTCCCTGGGAAAAGCTGCAGTATTTCTAATCCTGTTTTTCAATCAGAATTACATCACCACCAGACTGATGACTCATGGGCATGTGGCATAAGCTGCAGCCTTCTGTCACTTTCATCACTGGGTCACCTATGCCTAAGGGGCAAACATGTCTCTTCTCTAACCAGGGACATAATCTGAGAAACAATTGGCCTATTTGAACTGAATTGCTTCAAATGTGGATACAGAGGTTCGAATTCATATTCGCACTCAGGAAAGTGTTCAAATGAAGTCTGCAACTGTGTCTGTCTAACACTCACATTTCTGCCCCACTTCTAAATTTGCTCATCAGCTCTAACACCCTCGAACTTAGAGAGGGTCTGTGTTCACTTAGGTGTGTTAGAGCACAAAGAGAGGTAGAAAACCCTACCTGAGAACAAAGAGTAGGAGGGAAGGGAAAGGCCAGGAACTTGAGATCTCAGAAGGGCACTGACTAGATAAACCCTGGGTCCCTGGGTGGGAAGGTCAGGGCTCTCACTGCAGCTGTGGAAAAGAAAGGAACTGGGAAAGACACAAAGACAGAGAAGGCCCAGATGGTCCCAGAGATGACAGGCATCATCTTGATGCCCAATATTTCTCCCAATATCAATGAATCTTCCTTGGACAAATATACAATATGGCAGCAAAGCTAGGCTTTGTGGGTGATAACAACAAGCAGAGGGGCACTTTAGTTTGTGCCAAAATTCCATTCCAGTAACTATACAACACTCATATATTCAGATACTATTATAGCCTATGAAAATCCCAGAATCCTAGTGGAAAGAATTCTGTCTCTGAGTTTCACATTCCTTGAAGAGCTAATCATGGTCCATAGAAAGCCTCTGCCTCTCAAATAATCTGTTCTTCTTATAATTAAATTAATTAATAATGTCTGAGGAAACTGTTATATTTACAGCACTGGAGAGATGGCTCAGCAGTTAAGGGACACATATTGTTCTTGCAGATGACCTGAGTTCAATTCCCAGAATCTATGCTGGGCTGCTACCAACTGCCTATAGCTTTAGTTCCAGGGGAATCTGATGTCTCAAGCCTATGTGGGCACCTGCACACATATCTGCACTCACATACATGTAATTTTAAAATAATCAAAGGAAATATTTAAAATCTTGTATTTGCAAAATATATAATGAGGGCATTCATAATTCATACTACAAATAATTTATATTTATAAAATACATGACACTTTAAAAAATAAATACACTTTATAAGAATATAGCTATCATAAATAGTGATTCCTCTAGTAGATTATTTTTTTGCAAAACAGAGTTTATTAACAAAGTAGCCATGGCTGGGTATGGTGTCCCATGCCTTTAATCCCAGCACTCGGGAGGCAGAGGCAGGTGGATCTCTGTGAGTGTGAGGCCATCCTGGTCTACAGAGTGAGTTCCAGGACAGCCAGGACTATATAGAGAACCTGTCTCAGAGAAAAAATAATAATAATAATAACAACATGGCAGCCAGCATGGGACCCTAACTGCAACCAATTGAATGTAAGTGTGAACAAGTGAGAAGTTGTTTATTATTTACATGTTTTTCATCTTGAAAAAGAGAATTTATTAACAAGGTAGCTAAGCATGAGGGAAGACTCAAATCTACCCCTATATTCTCACCAATCTGGCAGATTTTAAATATATTAATAGTATCTGGATTGTGGAAATGTGGTTAATAACACTATGGCTGGATGGGAACATGTTCTGCCTCAACTTGAAAATAATATGTTCTAATCTAGTAAATTTGATAATGTATAACCCTAATATACACACAAACTCACATACACATTTATGTATTTTTTATTTTTATATTTATATTTTATATAATAATTATATATTTAAATATATAATTTATAGTGTAAATCTTAATATATATTCTTAATAAACAAAGAGGTAGGGATATGGCTCAGTGATAGAGCAATTACATGCAGCATATATATTATATATATGTATGCACTATAATTAGGGAGGAGGCATCTTACAAACTATAATCGGAAAATATATGGAATACAACTAATGAATCAACAGGAAGATTACCATCAAATGAAAATTTGTTAATAGCTCAAAGTAAAACTATCATTTACACAGTGAGAACTACCCACCGCACTAACACCCTCAAACAACTCATATCTAAAAACCTACACACCATGGAAGGGTGCTCCTTACTGGCTTCTCTCATGGCTTGCTCAGCCTGCTTTCTGATAGAAGCCAGGACCAGCAACCCAGGGAAAGCATCATCCACAATGGAGTGGGCCCTCCCCCATCAATTACTAATTAAGAAAATGCCATACAGCCCGATCTTATGGAGGCATTTTCTCAATTTAGGTTCCTTCTTTTCCAGTGACTGTAGAGCAGTGGTTCTCAACCTTCCTAATGCGTGACCCTTTAATACAGTTCCTCATGTTGTGGTAACCCCCAACCATAACATTATTTCATTACTACTTCAGAACTGTAATTGTGTTGCTGTTATGAACTGTAATGTAAATATTTTGAGGGATAGAAGGTTGCCAAAGGGATCATGACCCACAGGTTGAGAACCTCTGCTTGTGTCACGATGACATAAAATTAGCCAGTACGGCCAACCCCTTGTCAACTTGACAACCAACACATCACTATTTATTAAGCCACAATCTTTCCTTTCTTGATCATTCCCCAAAAATCTCAAGTTAATATGAACATCACAATATAAAATATTTCAAACTTTAAAAGGTTAATGGTATTTAAAAACTCAAACACTTAAAAATTCAATCTCGCTGGGCAGTGGTGGTGTGAGCCTTTAATCCTAGCACTTGGAAGGCAGTGGCAGGGGGATCTCAGTGAGTTCGAGGCCAGCTTGGTCTACAAAGTAAGTTCCAGGATGGGCAGGGCTATACAGAGACACCCTGTGTCGAAAAAAACANAAACAAACAAACAAAAAAAATTCAATCCCTTTAAGGGGCCCCTTAGCAGTAGGATCAGGATCTATCCCTGGGGCATGAGCTGGCTTTTTTGAGCCCATTGCCTATGGTGGGACACCTTGCACAGCTTTGATTCAGGGGGAGGGGCTTGGACCTGCCTCAACTGAATGTACCAGGTTCTCCTGACTCCCCATGGGAAGACTTACCTTTTTGGAGGAGGGAATGGGAAGTGGGTTGGGGGGAGGGGCAGGAGGAGGGAAGAGAGGGGGATCTGTGATTGGTATGTAAAATGAATTAAAAATTTCTTAATTAAAAAAAAGTCACATAAAAAAGATCCTAATTCTTTTAAAATTCAAAATCACTTAACTGTGGGCTCCTGTAAAATCAAAAGTAAATTAAATACTTTATTTCAAGAGGGAAGAACCAGGACACAATCACAATCTGAACCAAGAAAAACCAAACTCTAACTGTATAAATAACTCAACATTCAATACCTGGGATTCACTCACTATTTCCTGGACTCCTCCAAGGGGCTGGAGTCACTTCTCTGGCTGTGCCTCTGCACCACAGACCGCTTGTCTTCTAAGCTCCAGCTGGCTCCACTCCAAGGCTGCTGCTGTTCTTGGTACTGTCATCTTGCTGTCATCCCATGGTACTGGCATCTCCAAAATGCTGGGGTCGTCTGCTGCAACTGGGCTGCACTTTCACAAATATCCTCTCCTGGACTCTCTTCAGGGACTCCAGCCCTGCCACACAGTGCCAAGCCTCAGCTGCTCTCCATGACTCTTTCATGCCTTCAAAACAAGTACTATCTGAGTGACTCTCTACCACCGAGTTTGGCTGCCAGTGCAAGGTATAACCTTGACCATATCTGGAATACAGCTTCTATGTGCTGACTCTCAGGAAACACTTTCCAGAAGATTTCACCTCATTGATACTGGTCTCTTCTACTATTTTTGTTTGTTTGATTGATTGGTTGATTGATTGATTGATTGTTTTTCAAGACAGGATTTCTTTGTGTAGCTGTCCTAGACCTAGCCCTGTAGACCAGGCTAGCCTTGAACTCACAGAGATCCACCTGTCTCTGCCTCCTGAGTCTGGGATTAAATAATGCTGGTCTCTTCTTAATCACCACTAATTTCTCGGCTCCAGCTGAGCAGCATCAATTGTCCCGATAACACAAAGATTTCACTTCGGTGGTGCTGGTTTCTTGTTAATCACAGCTGATTCGTCAGCTCTAGCTGACCAGAATGATAGAATCTTAATTCAAAATAACAAATGGCCCCATAGAGTCTTTAAACTTCCCTCTGAAATTTCACAAGCCAGGCCTCCGTCCTCTGCATTTCTCTGAATATTCTTATCTTTCAAGCTCTTACAGAACAGATCACCATGCTTTGAACACTCAATGGCCTTTCTAGAACCATGTCCCAAAGTCCTTCCACAGTCCTCCCAAAAACACAGTCAGGTCTGTCACATCAATACCCCACTGTCCTGGTATCAATCACTGTCTGAGTCAGGGTTGTTATTGCTGTGATAATAAAACACTATGACCAAAAGCAACATGAGGAGGCAAGGGTTCATTGGGCTTATGCTTCCACATCACTGTTCATCATTGAAGGAAGACAGGACAGGAACTCAAACAGGGCAATTACCTGGAGGTAGCAACTGCTGCAGAGGCCATGGCAGAGAACTGCTTGCTAGCTTGCTCCCCATAACTGGCTCAGCCTACTTTCTTATAGAACCCAGAACTACCAGCCCAGGGATGGCACCACCCACAATGAACCAGGTCTTCCCCCATCAATCACTAATTAAGAAAATGCCATACAGTCAGATCTTATGGAAGCAGTCTCTCAATTTATGCTCCTTCCTTTCCAGTGACTCTAGCTTGTATCAAGTTACAGAAAACAAGCCAGCATACTGCACCATCAACTTCTCCAGAAAAAAAAAAGTGAAGTTAACTTTAAAGGTTAAATGGGCAATGCTTAAAATCTTGATGTTATCTTATATATTCCTTCCTGGTTTTTACCCCCAAATCCTCAGTCTTATCTTGATGAAAGTGATTTTTCCTTCAACAGACACTTCCATGGCTTCATTTTTATATTCCATGGTTATATTTTTATATCCCAAGGGCTGTAGCAATGACTGTCTAAACCAGCTGTGTTTTTCTTATTCACATTGCCAATTAAATGAGTTCTCTCTGTGGTATCATGTATATAACAGAAGAACCTGGGCAGTGAAGAATTACTTGTTTGTTTAAGTGCTTTTGGAGAATGTTGCTAGCCTCATCCCCATGGGCATATCCAGCACACAGAGGAAGCATAACAATAGATTTCACACTTATTTTTCATTAATTTATACAAATTAAAGCTTCTGGCAAGATGTCAACCACCCTTATTGATTACCTCCTTAGTTCAGCGCATTGTGTGAGCTGCTAAGGGAAGAGAGAGATGGATGTATGAACAAGAACTGTGCAGTCCATAAGTGACTCAATCAATTACTTACACTGGTTGAAATTGTGACCATTTGAAGTGTTCCCTATATTTATAAAGATTAATGGCCAGAATTGTTAATCCTCTGCTATCTCTCTTGCCTTTAGCCCTTTAATTTACCAGTGGACTACACACAGTGATTAATAAATCCTGGTCATAAGCTCAGTCATTTTTGTATCCTAGTTGAAAAAGCATCTTATTCACCTCTTCTCTAACTTTGAAGACAACCAGAGAGCAAGGCTTATTCTTGAGACATCTCAGTGCTTTCCTTAGCCCTCTTCAACCATCACCCATTTCCATGTGCACTGATTTTATCAACTACATAAACTTAAGCCTTTGAAGTCCCTTGTCTGAAGAGAAAACGTCATGGAAGGCAAATGAGATGCTTATTAGTTTAAAAACAACTTAAAGAAGAAAAAGTGTCCTGGGACTTGGTTTCCAAGGTTACAGTTTCTGGTCCCCTGGCTTTCTCGTCTCTGGACCCATGGTAAAGCAGAATGTGGTGACAGAAGCACATGGTCAAAGAGAGCTTCTGCCCTCACTGAAGCCATGAAGGACACAGAGAAAAAGGTGACCAAGGGACAAAGCACAGCCCTGAAGGCCATGTCCCCAAAGCCTACCTCCTCTAATTACATGTTATATCCAAAAGTTTTCACCACTTCCTAGTAGCCCATTAAGTTATAAATTTATAAGTTGACTACTCTATCTATGAGATAAAAGCCCTCATGATCAGACATACCCCAAAGCCCTGCTTCTGAACACTGCTGCCCTGAAACTCTAGCCTTCAACATTTGATCTTTGGAGGAGTATTTAAGAACCAAACTATAATATAGTGAGAAGAATCTCACATTTTCATGTTGAACAAGACACTGTCTTTTGTAAGACAAGATTGAAAAGCTTAATTTAGCAGTAATTATGGAGTCATTTTTCTCTCTTGCATTACCAGGGAATGGGCCGTGAATATTGCTGTTTGGAGAGCAGTCCTGGAAAAGGAATGGATTGTGCCAATGTATCCAAGCCTCATGGTTGCTATTAGTTTACCTGAAAGCAGGTCTGGTGTGTCTGATTGCTCAGGAATTCATAGGATGTCACTTAATTGGAAATTGTTGAATAAAGAAGACCATTAGTGTGTGATCTGCTGTATTCAATAGTTGAAGACCATTAGTGTCTCATCTACTATACTCAATGCAATGATTTTTTTTTCCAAATGACATAACTTTGACCTGGAGAGTTATGATTTTAGAGTAATTAGTAATAAAAAAGTGGATTTGAGGAGCATTGTCTACTACAAAGAGATATAAGCTGATTATTATCCATGTTATGTTGGACTTCCCTAGTTTCAGCATTATAAGTTTCACATAACTAGAAATTCCTCATTCACAGGAAAACAGGGTCATTTTTATATTAGGAGTTATCAGTCTCAATTTAGAAATTCAGAGTTGATCACCTTTCCCTCCTCCTTTGCTTTATTTATAATTGACAAATTTGGCTCATTTATATAGACACTGGTCTTCTGTTTCTGTGGTTTCCTCTGTAGACTGAACCAGCCCAGTCTGAAAACACTGACGGAATACTGTATCTTTATTAAACATATACCAGCTTTTTTTTTTCCTTTATCATTGTTCCCAAAAAGGATACCAACTGGATCTCCATAATTTATATATAATTTATATTAAGCACTGTGAGTAATCTAGATAGGACTTAAAGTATAAATGAGGCTATGTTTAGGCTACATANAAATACATTATTTTGAACAAGGGACTGGAATATCTTCAGATATTGATAATCACAAGTGCCCCTCACTGATGTTAAAAGGCAGTGGTAGGTTTATGAAATACAGTGTGATGTTATGATGTGTGTACTGTGTGGAATGACTAAAGCCCATTATACATCCATCACCTCACATACATTTTAACATAGAGAACACATAAAATCTTGTCTCCTGGTGATCTTTGTTTCTGTTAGGATTCTTGGAATATATATCTAATTACTAGCTACAGTCATGGGCGGAGATCAGTTTTTCACTAAAACACTCCCCCTTAGCATCTCCATTTATCACAACCGCTTTGCTCCTCCACTCTCCAATTTCTGTGACTAACGTATGGTGCATATACACAATGGAGCTCTTCACCCTTCAGTTTACAAAGGAAATTCTGTCATTTGCAGCAACATGGATGAACCTTGAGAACATGACGATAAGTGATCCGTGTCCACTTGTTGGCTTTGTTGTAGATAGGCTTCACTCAACATGTAATCTAAAGCACAGCCATGTCCTATCACCCATGGTGACATTGACTCAGTCAGGAAGCTCTGCTAGAGTTCATCGCTGTGGAGGGAATGTAACTTCTGTGACTCAGTTCACATATATATTGGAAAGTTCCGTTCATAACTAGTGAGTAGAGGACAGCGCTGCTGTTCATTTTTCTCCTCTGCAAAGATCCTCGGTGACTCTTTTCCTGACTTAGGATGGATGTCTCAGTAACCTTTTCAGTCTACCAAATGACCCTTATCAATCAGCATCTCTGGAGATGCAGAACACATAGAATGTCTACAGAGAGGAATAGTTTATGTTTAAGGATTTGGCTCACATGTTGTGGAAGCTATCAAATCCAAAACCTTCACAGTGGACTGAGGCTGGAAATCTTGGAAGGGATGGGGCTTGAAACTAGGAGCTTCTGGTGCCAGAACTCCCTCCTCTCCAGAGGGGGTCAGGCTTCCTCTACTGAAGCCTTCAGCTGATTTGCTGGAGCCCAGACAGCCACATAATGGCAAGGAATTGGCTTCGTTCAGAGTCCTCTGGTTTAAACGTTAATCTCATTTAAAAAACAAAAACAAACAAACAAAAAACCTGCACTAAAACTCTAGACTAATATTTGACCAAAAATCTAAGTATTATGGCCTAGTCAAGATGGGACAAAAAAAGTAATATCACAAAGAAGTGAACTAGAAGCCTTCATGTGAGAACACAGTGGAGATGTGTGTGTGTGTGTGTGTGTGTGTGTGTGTGTGTGTGTGTGTGTATAACAAGACCGTATCCTGCAAAAGACAAATTCTGTAAATGAACTTCCGAAGCTACCATGGAGATTTCTTCAGAGAAACAAGCAGGGAAACTGAGACTCAGAAGCCAGCTAGAAACCCCCTCACTCCATGCCAGCTTACCTGCTGCCAAATAAAACTCCCTAGAAGCAAATAACAGAAACTAGAAGGAAGCACTGTTTCTCACATCCACTCATACTGCAGGATCGGAAGAGGCCTGGAACCAAGGGACCTACCAAGAAAGGACTTACAGCATCCCCTTCCCACATGCCAGAACCCCAGCAACACTAATGCTGCAAAGACCAAGGGCTTCCACGTGCCCTTCCCATGTGCAGCACCACACGGAGCCATCAAGAGCCAGAGGCGTCTGAGAACTTCACCTTTGCAGCCAACACAGCTGAACTAGCCATTCGCTCCATAAGCATTCTGTTTATTTCTTCTTACTTTCCTTTAGTTAATATCTGTTCTTGCATGTGTCTCGTGATGGTTTTACTTTTGTTTGTATGTTGCTGTTAGGTTTTAGAACTATTTATGTTTTTCCACTCAGTTTACTACAGGCATTCTGTATTCTTTAGCCACATTTCATATATTCCTCCTCTTATTCCTACATATTTTTCCTTCCCCTCACCCTTATTCACTCTTCTTTTACTTAACTAAAACTATAGTTTTAACAATCTGCAAGTCTATGGACTCTAACAGTATTTCAACTTTTCCCCTCCTAACCACTTTACTAACATTATTTTTTTTCTTTTCAAAGTTGATCTAATGCTTAATCCTCACCCACCCCACTTCCTCCCACTCTTAATATTATTTATTAAAATCTAAATATACTGCATGCTGTCTTTGGCTGTTTATCTTCCAATAGATACTGAAGTCAAAAAGCCATTGTTATTTATTGGCTAATACAATATTTGCATAGTGGTAATAGCAAGCAGTTGTAGTTTCTGTTGTAGTTAAATCTCCTGCTTGGGAAATAATATAGAGTTTACACCATGCACATGGCACTCCTGGACTGAGGGAGCATTTTCTGAAATGCACACTCAACTCTATGACATCCAAACTCCATGTGAACACTACAAATACTTAACTGAAAGAATATAGCTGATAAAAAATAAATCAAGCAAAGAAGTAGTGCCAGATTCATAAATCCCAGTGCAGTAATAGAAGAAACATAAAAAAAGACAACATAACTTCTTCAAAAATTACTAATCCTATAGTCATACCACAGTGAGAATGAGTTAGTGGAATCCCAGACAGAGAACTTGAAAGAATGATTTTAAGTATATTCAACCTGGTAGAAAACACAAACAGCTGGATGGAATATGGAAGGGAATACAAGATATAAAAGAAAGATTCAACAGAGATAGAAGTTTCAAATTGAGACAAAACCAATCCAAACTATAATACGAGACAAAATACAATCCAAAGCATTGGCAATAAAAGGTATAAGAAGTCAAAAAAAAAAGTCTCCTCAATAGAATGGATGAAGAAGAGGACAGAAAGTCTGAGTCTGAAGACTTGCTAGAGGAAATGAAACAATCTAATAATGAAATAAGGCACCAATGGGGATCCCAAGATGTAATGGTAGTCTGGAAAAACAAATCTGTGGGTAACAGGCAAAGGAAGGAGAAGGAGGAGGAAAGGAAGGAGGAGGGGGAAGGGAAGGGGAAGAGGAAGAAGAAGCTAGCTCTAAAGGTGCAGAAAACAATCTTAAAGGAATCATAAGAGAAAATTACCCCGAGTTAGGAGAAGCAGACAAGATCACACAATAACCTCCTCTTTTCATATAACTAAAGCCCTCACTACACTAACAAATAAGGGTATCATACCTAGAACAAACGACAATTGAGTGCTCTGTCCTCAAGAGGACATCTTTATCACCCTTCCACCTCTCAAGGAACATCATGGAAGAGGGGACATTAAGAATGTAAGAACCAAAAGATGGGAAAGCTGATGTGAAATGCTATTTTCTGGGTATTGCACAGCCATTGCACCTAAGAAACCACTACTGCTACATTTACCTGCACAAGATCAAGCCAACAAGATCAATCAACATTCCAGCAGGCAGCACTAATGGGACTCGGCAGATTAACAAAACCCAAAACAGGAGAAGACATGAAGATGAGGGGTTAGGAATGTCTAGGGGAAGAGAGGAAGGGGAGATGTGAGTAGATATGATCAGGACACATCATACGTATGTGCAAAGTTATCAAAGAGTAAATAAAATATATTTTTTAAATAACCATCACATGATCTAAGTAGCTTACTCCAAGTTCATGGCTGCATCATTGATGGTTCCCTGACATGCCTGAATATACTTTAAAGACACTGTTACCACTTTTTTATGAGTCTGTTTCCAAAATGAGAGCCCTGGACTGACAGGACATTAAATGGGTTCTGAATCTGCTACTCAGTGTCAGCTCTCTTCAACTCAGTCTATAGTTCCTGAAGTTCTCTTAGCCAATGAGCAGTAGGGAACTCCTGCTTTGTACATTATTTTAAGATTGTACAACCAAGAACTATATCATGGCTTACAACACAAGCTTGCATGTGTTTTCAAAATAAGACAAGAAGTTTTGAGAAAAGGTTCTTCCCAATCTTTTTTTTTTTTATCCATAGGCTCTGCAGACAATTCCAATGAGGTGGTGTTTTGCTTCCTGAAAAATCAAATAGAGACTGGAAAGATGTCTCACTGGTTTTTTTTTTTAGCTGTGTCCTACTCTCTCTCTCTCAGGACAGTTCTTATTTTATGCCCCTTTGCTATTAGATATGAAACTTTAAGAAAAATCTGGGAAATATTTTCAGCTTGTGCATCTTGGAGCTCTTGACTATCTTGAACAAGAGACATTTCCCCAGGCTGCTTCAACGGCACTGAACCAAAGCCTGATGACTTGGCATTACCAGGGCAGGACAGTTTCAACTCCTTCAGTGAAGAAAACAGTCCACATTTGGGCTAACACATTCTTAACCTCTGCAACATGCCCATGTTCCTAGCTGCTGGACAGAAGAGCCTAGGAAATGTGATCCTATACAGCAACCCATCATACACAAGCTTGTGATGGGTGTACTCAACAGGAGAAATCTTTGAATTGGTGCTTGTAACAAAATAGTAGCATAAATTTTAATTCATCCAGCAAACATTTATGGAGCAGTTACTAAATATAACAGCCTTCATCTAGGCATGTTCCTCAGGATGTGTCTTATTTCTTTCTTTCAAAAGCTTTGATGGGATTGAAGCAGACATAAAAATATGAGAGAAGCTTCAGTCTCATTCTAAGTGTATTTGTTACATAATTGAATTTGATCACCCATTTTAAGGCTTAGTGAAAAACCAATTGTGGAAAGCCTTTAATTTAAAATGGAAAAAAACTTGATGATTTCCTCCTACTGGAGATTGAAAGGAAGAAAAAAAACCTTATTATCTAATAAATTATCTTCATTAAAAATGCATTAGTAATCAATCTTTATAACATCTGGTGACAGCTACATTGCTTATTAAAAAAACAAGAGTCTCTTTTCTCTGAGCATAATTTTATGGTTCTTCAAAAGGAAACTCATTAAACTCCACCATAGAAGAAGGCAAACTGCTTTATAATAAATTAGTATGTTATAAATAAGAGAATAGTTAGCATAATATTTTAATTGATATTTTAATTTAAGGCCTAATGCATTGCTGCCTAAAATGTCTATTGCAGAAACCTAAAGAACATGCTTTTTGCTGTTAATTGGCAAATTCTAGAACAATTAGACACAGAGTTTGTTGTTCCTACTCTTCAAACTGAATCACAGAATATAAAGTTCTCTCCCTGCCCTGACATTTTCCTTCTCCCTTTAGAAGCTCAGTGAGCCCAGGTGTCCANACACCCCCAGTATTCATGGTTAGAAAAGCAGGAGGTGAAGCCACCTGCAATCCCAGTACTGGTGGGACTGAGGCTGGAGGCTCATGAGTTCAAGGCCAGCCTGCCCTAGAAAGTGTTAAGGAAAACTTAAGGAAAAAGTTTTCTTACAAAAGAACATAAAGAAAATATTATAATAATAATAATTATAATTATAATAAAATAATAATAATAACAAAAAAGAAGGAAAAAAGAAAGGTGAGTGCTTCAGAAGTGTACCAGCTCTCAGAATACATACTGATACATTGAGAGGCTTTCTTTTCGAGCCCCTAGTAGTTTCATGATTTTTTGTACAGTCTAGAGGGAGATCTGAATGGTATTTAATAAAAACAAACATACAAACAAACAACTAAGGCTCCTGTGTTAGAGGTGTGGCCCCAGCTGGGAGTGTTAATTTGGGAGGTAATGGGAAGTTTAGGATGTGACGCCTGGCTAGAGGAAGTAGCCCAATGGCTGTATGCTTTGCCTTTGATGGTTATATTTTGTGCCTGTCTGTACCCCTCTCTCTACTGCCAGGTTTCCACATGTTCCCAGGATCTGTAGTATTCAAACAAGCCTCGGGCCTAAAGCAATAGGTCCAGCTAGCCTTGGAATACAACCTCTGAAACTGTGAGCCAAAGCAAGGCCTCTTCCCTTAGGTTGCTTCTCCGGTGTTCCATAATAGCAACACAAGTCTAACACCCTTAGTTGCAAAAAAAAAAAAAAACTGTTTATTTCGCTAGTTGGCTGCTAGAGAAGTAGTATTTGTGAAATAAAAAATCAAGCCAGTCTTCCCCAAAGTAGCCCCCACCTTCTCCTACAGCTAGTAGTCTACTCGACATTCTCAGTGTCTTCGCAAGAGATCGGCTAGGAGACATGTCTGTGTAAAAAGGACTAAGGAAGTACTTCTGTGGTACATGACAACCATCACAGTAACAAGAAGGCAGCCTTAAAGAGCATGACAGTGAGGGGTGGTGTGGGACTTTTACCAGGACAGAAGAGAAGGTCACATACCTGGGAAGCTGGAACTCAAAAGACCTGAGCTCTAGTTACGGACCTGATCATGAGCAAACAATGACTAAATGATGCTAGATGAGAACAGTAACCTCTCTCTAGTCTTCAGTCCCTACTTCCCCATCCACCATATTGTGGCTTCAATGTATCTCCTTTAAAACTCACATGGAAGCTTAAACCCCAATGAGATGATATTATGAATTGGGGGCTGTAAGAAGCGATTATTAGGTTGTGACAGCCTCACCCTTGTGAATGGATTAGTGTCCTGTAAAAAGACGGGAGGGAACAAGCTAAGGCCTTCCTACCTGTGTTGTCCATACTATTTATTCACTGTGACAAGTACCTTACAGAAATGAGCTTGAAAGGATGAAAGATTTCTTTGGTCTCACTGTCTCAGTGGCTCCAGGCCATGGTCAACTCCTCCATTGCATGAGGTGAGAAAGAACACTGTGATGATATTTGGTGTATGCGCTAATGAATAAAGCTTGCCTGAAGATCAGAGGGCAAAGCCAGTCGCTAGTTAGCCATAGAGGCCAGGCAGTGGTGGCACACACCTTTAATCCCAGCACTTGGGAGGTTGAGACAGGAAGTGATATGGCTGGGTGGAGAAAGGAATGTAAGAGGAGACAGGAGCTCAATCATTTCGGCTGAGGAGTTGGTGAGGTAACAGGTGGCTGTGGCTTGTTCCTTAGTCTCTCTAATCGTTCAGCATTTACCCCAATATCTGGCTCTGGGTTTTTATTAAGACTAATTAGGATTCGTGCTACAGAACATGATGGCAATAAGGACATATAGAAGAGAAGGCTATTAGCTCATGGTGGCCAGGAAGCAAACAGAGTGACAGGGAGAGCCCTTGACAAGGTAAACCATTCCAGGGTATTCCCCGCAGTGACTTCCTTTCTCCCACTAGGCTTTACCCTTCCAGAGTTTCCCCAAATCCCACAGTCCAACTTAAAATCTGTCGGTGGAGCCATCCACGGATAGAGCTAGAGCCCTGTGATGCAGTCACTTCTGCAGAGTCTCACCTCTGAACACTGCTTGTGTTGGGGACCAAGCCTTCGATACCTGAGCCTTCAGAAGCATTTTTCCTATCTGAATTATAACATTGTTCTTCTGCCGTTTGAATGTGCAGCAGAAAACTCTCAGCAGACCCTGGGTGTGAATGTTTTGATCTTGGGCTTCTCGGCCTTCAGTACTGTGAGCAACAAGTTTCCGTTCTTTATAAATCAGGCAGTCTGTGGGATTTGTCATGGGAGCATGAAGAGTCTAAGTCACCCTGTGCTGCCTTCACTCTAAGCAGTACCTTCCTTTCTGTCTGTTCTCCTAGTCAATCTCTATTTATTCTGGGGGCATGGTCAGGTCTCCAGTGACTTCTGAGACCACTCTCCCTTGGTCACTGGTGAATGAAAAACTTGGGTCCATTCCCTATTTCGACCATTCACAGAACTTTCCATGTTGTGTAAACTCTATTGTCCTCTCCACAGGTTTCACCAAGAATAAGATAGGGACACCTGCACATAACTCTGATATAAGTGTATGTAATAAAGGTCCCTGTGGTGCTGGTGACAAGCCCACTGTTGTGCAGTTCTGTTACTTCTAGGGAAACCACACTTCCGGGCCATGGATTTATAACCTTGACCTCTGATCTCGAGGCCAGACTGCCTGGCAACCTCAGCATATCTGCCACCTGCTCCAAACCTGCTTGCCAACACAGACACTGCTTGTTTTTGCAATTTCTGAACCTGTGTGCTCATCACAACCACCTGACAACCTTCCTAAAAATATCCATCCCAGAGATGGCTCAAGTTAGTATCTCTCAAACTACAAACTGAGAATCTCTGGGGTGAGAATAAGATGGGATTCCACATATATTTGTGTGTACATTTTAGAAAACTTCTCTAATAATTCTGATTTATCATCGGGCTTTCGATCATTCAAAATCCATTTTCCTGTGTAGAAAACTGGCCCATACCAATAACTACTTTCTGTAGCCATAATTTGGTGACCAGTAATGCTCTAGAAGCATGACTTGGTGGGTTTCTTTCTAATGGAGTTGGCTAAACCCTCTTCCCAATGTAATTACTTCTCTCCTGCTCCTCACCCATCTGTATCAGACTGTCCCATCCAAGCCCAGCTTTTCCAAAAGCCAGAATCAGCATCAGCTTCCTGAATACTGGTTCCCCTCTACTCTGGACTTCTGCTGTCCCGCTATGCAGCGTATATTCATGACCACATTCAGCAGTCTCTGCTTAGTTCATATTCCAAAGTCACATGGCAACTGCCTCCCCAGGCCTCTGACCTAAACACAACATGGAGCAATCCTAATTAATCATAAAAACCTAGAGGAGCAGTTCCCCTTTCCTGACCTCACAAAGGAAGAGGCTGCCTTCCTTTCCATACTAAGAACCCACAGCTGGGGCATCAGTAGCTCTGAAAAGACAAATCCAGTCTGTTTTAAATTGCCCTCTGCTGCTCAGTCCACAGAATGAATGCAAATATTTTCTTAACAAGCGCTTCAGGAAAAGCACTGGCAAGTCCTGAATAGCGCTGACAGTCCTCCTCCTACATGGTGGCCACGTCCTATGTGGTTTGGTCCTGGAAACCTGATTGGGGTGACATGGAAATGAAGAAATGACATACACACATACAGAAAAGCTGGTATTTGGTGGATCATTTCACTCTGATGGAAGGTTCCTACTAGGTAACCAAGAAAGTCAGCTCAAGGAGGAGGGGTCAGTGAGTCTTGGTAGGTCTCTATAGAGAAGCAGCCTCAGGTTGCAACCATGCAGGAGGAAGCTGGAATGTGTTTACTTTCTGCACACAAAGGTCAATCATTAGTAAACACTTGGACTTGGACCAGTGTTGAGGCCATTCCTCTGGACCTCACTTGGGAACTCTTCATCATTTCCATTGGTCTGAGGCATTGGAGTCCTTGACATGGCTGTTAGCAACACACATTCACTCAGGACTTCATCCATGCTCCAGACAGACCTTTCCCCACATAGCTGTGCCCCAGTCATTACCCAGACTCCTCTATGATTCACTGAATAGCCACTGCCACTTTAAACTTCGATATTTCTTATTAATACTCCCTGGGTATTTGAAACCACAACAGACACTAGTGCATGCGTGTACACACACACACACACACACACACACACACACACACACACGCTCCTGAATAGCCAATAGATCTCATGTGCTTCCTGTCAGTTTGGTATAGCACATAATCATGGTGCCAAGAGAAATGTGCCTAGAACTGTGTCTTGGTTTGGGGAGGTTGGTGCTTTGGATTTCACTTCAAGGGAAACTGGGGGAAGAGTGTGTTGAGATGTTACTCAATTACAAGTAGCTCAAACAGGAAGGACATACAGGAAGAAAACCACAGGAAGGGGATTCCCCGATTGGCACAGCACTTCAGTGACGGCATTAAGGCTTACTCAATCTTTCTTTCCTACTGCTTCACCATCACCAGTGTCTCACCTCTGGGCTAGGATATGACATGAGCATCTCCAGTGAAAACTATTGGTGCTTCCTCCTGGGAACCTCTTTGATTAGGAAGCTAATTATTTCCTTAAAACTTCCTCAGTCTCCTACACACAACCACCTTTCCTCTAGAGAAGGGGTTCTCGACCTGTGGGTTGTAACTCCCTTGGGGGTTATATACCAGTTATCTTGCATATTGGCTATTTATATTACTATTCATAACAGTAGCAAAATTATGAAGTAGCAATGAAATAATTTTATGGTTGGGAGTCACCACAACATGTACTAAAGGGTTGCCGCATTAGGAAGGTTGAGAATCACTGCTCTAGAGTCTCCTTCACCAGGTCTGGGTTAGGCCCACATCCTAGTGTGAAGACAATCTCAGAATGTGAATACTTATCAAGGGTGAACAATAGTAGGGTCTAGATATGTAGAAAATGGGATGCTATGGAAGAGGAGGGGAACATACTGCTTCTCTGTGGCTCAAGAATGATGGGAACGTGTATCTTGTCAGATCATGGGNTGATCCCTCTTGGTTCTGTATTAAAAGTCATAACTAGTTTCTCTAGAAATGCAGACTTCAGATGTAAAGGTCTAGATACAAGCATCACCATTTGAGACCACCATTTAAGGTATCTTCTTGTCAACTTGGCTGGATTTGGAGTCACATGAGAGATATACCCCTGGGCATGTCTGGAGGGCTGTTTCCAGAGAGGAAGGAAGACCCACTATGAATATGAGGAACTGCCTCTGGGCCGCAGGCCCAGACTGAGTAAGAAGTAAAATGGAGGAATCCAGCATTCATCTCTGCTTCCTGACTGCAGCTGCCTCATGTTCCTGTCCCCACAGCCAGACTTGCTATTGCCATGATGGATGGTAGCTCTTTAAACAATGAGTCCAGTCACTCTAGCTTGTGTCAAGTTGACATGAAACTAACCAGTATCCCTTGTCAACTCGACCCACAAACACATCACTGTTCAACAAGAACCTTTCTGTTCTCATTTATCCCCAAGATGGAATGCTAACATTAATATTACAATATAAAATGTAAGCAACTTTTAAAGTCCCAAGCTTTACAAATTTAAACCCATTAAAAGTTCAGTCTCTTTAAAATATCCAATCACTTTTAAAATCCAAAAATCTCTTTTAAAGGTTCAAGGTTTACAGCTGTGGGTTCCTGTAAAAATCAAAATTAAGTCAAATACTTTCTTCAAGAGGGAAGAACCAGGATACAATCACAATCTGAGCCAAGAAAAAGCAAACCCTAACAGTATAAATAACTCATCATTCAATGTCTGGGATTCACTCACTATTTCCTGGGCTCCTCCAAGGGGGGGTGGGGTCACGTCTCTGGCTCCGCCCTCCGCAGCACACACA
Source organism: Neotoma lepida (assembly GCA_001675575.1). NCBI lineage: Eukaryota > Metazoa > Chordata > Mammalia > Rodentia > Cricetidae > Neotoma > Neotoma lepida. Next base: position 6,037 of record LZPO01087436.1, on the reverse strand, counting down.
GCTTGTCTTCTAGGCTCCAGCTGTCTCCACTCCACTTCTGCTGCTGTTCTTAGTGGTCATCCCATGGTGTTGGTACCTCCAAAATGCTGGGGTCTCTTGTGGCAACTGGGCTGTATTTTCACAAATAGCTCTCCTGGGCTCTTTTCAGGGACTCCAGCCCCGTAACATAGTAGTGGCAAGCCTCAGCTGCTCTCCATGCCCCTTCACACTTTCAGAACTAGCACCACCTGGATAGCTCTTACACTACCACATTTGGCTGCCAGTGCAAGGTACAACNTTGACCACGTCTGGAACACAGCTTTTGTGTGCTCTCAGGAAACCCTTTCCAGACGATATCACCTCAATGATGCTGGTCTCTTCAGCTCCGGCTGATCAGCATTGAGTACGGCAGCAAAGCAAANGCTTCACTTTAATAGTTCTGTTATCTTGATAATCACAGCTGATTCTTCAACCTCAGATAACCAGAACCACGGGATCTTAATTCAAAATAACAAATGACCGTGATAGAGTCTTTAAACAGTCCTCTGAAACTTCAAAAGCCAGGCCTTCAACCTCTGCATTCCCTTCCATATTCTTATCTTCCAAGCTCCTCAAGAACTTCCCACTGAGCTCTCAACACTCAAAGGCTTTCCCGGTCCATAGTTCCAAAGTCCTTCCACAACCTGCCCCAAAACACATGGTCAGGTCTGTCACAGCATTACCCCACTATTTCAGTACCAACTTGTCTTAGTCAGGACTTCTATTGCTGTGGTGAAACACCATGACCAAAGCAACTTGGGGAGAAAATGGTTTGTTCGGCTTATGCTTCCACATTACAGTTCATCATCAAAGGAAGTAAGCACAGGAGCTCAAAACAGGGCAGGAACCTGGAGGCAGGAGCTGATGCAGAGGCCATGAAGGAGTGCTGCTTACTGGCTTGCTCCCTATGACTTGCTCAGCCTGCCTTCTTACAGGACCCAGGACCACCAATCCAGTGATGGCCCCACCCACAAGGGGCTGGGTCCTCCCCTATCAATCAAAAAAAAAAAATGCCCTACTGGCTTGCCTATAGCCCAATCTTATGGAGACATTTTCTCAATTAAGGCTCCTTTCTTTCTGATGACTCTAGCTTGTGTCAAGTTGATGTAAAATTAAACATCAATCCTTCTTTAAGTTGTTCTGCTAGTGTCTTAGGGCACAGCACTAAGTAATATAATATTAAGGCTATTTTTAGACAGGCACAGGGGCAAATACCCAGAGGCGGGGGATTGCTAATTTGAGGCCAACCTGGCCCGCATAGCAAGACAAAGTCTCAAACAAAGCAACAGCAGTGTTTCGTTCATGTTTCTGGGTGCTAGAAGGAATTATAAAATATTATAATCTTAGATTTATATACCACACAGACATACATCTTCTATAAAGACTTGTCTGACACAGCAAACATGCCATAGGTTGTGCGGCTTAGATAACTAGTATTCATTTACAGAACCCTGGAGGTTGAAATCTGATATCTGGGTACCGGTGTGGCTGGGTCTTGTGAGGACCCTCCTCTGTCTTGCAGATGGCGACCCTCCTGTTGTTTCCACACTTGAAGCAGAGAGAGATTTAGCTTTCTCTCTCTGGTCTCGTCTTCTTATAAATGCACCCATCCCATCCCAGAAGGCACAGCACTCATGCACTAATTATTTCTGAAGACCCCACCTCCTAAGTCTATTAAACTGGGGGCTGAATTTGGGGAGATATAAATATTAATTCTAAAGTAAAGTAAGAATGAGAAGAGGAAACAGGGACAACAAGTAGCCCCTAGACTCACTTCTCAACTTCAGGTTAACAGTGGATGAGTCTGCCAGGCATACTGAGCTGTGTCTGAGACTCACCTGAACCTCCACAGAGGGCAATTGAACCAAAATACAATGAAGGAAGGCAGCAACTATTACAGAAATTAATTTCACTCTTCAAGCTTGTGAAGCCTGCAAATTTGTGGATAAGGAGAATTAACAAGGAATGTCAGCAAATAATGGCTAGAGCAGAGACTTAGAAGTCAGATTCTGGGCTTGAGTCCAAATCCTGGCCATGGATCATGATGCAACCTTGGGCAAGGCCATCCGGATGTCGAGGAGACACCAGAACACAGTATGAATGATGAGGGGCATGCCGAGTCAGCAGTAAGAGAAAACAGGGAGTATTCACACACAGAGGACACAGGCAAATGCTCACTCAAGAGTCAGAAGTGGACCACTCATTGTCACTCATGAAAACTGTACAAGACACCACAGAACTTGACATTTCTACAAACTTGTGTGGCAGCATCTCTGCAGTGGAGAAGAAATGGGGCTTTCTGCACCCCTCCATCCCAACTCACATCCTCTGCTTAGTCATTCCCCTCTCCCTGGCTCTCAATTACCTGGTGATTTGATTGCGGAGAGAGGCTACTAACCTTCAACCTTCTACTCCTGAAGTTCTTCATTCTCCTAAGATCTCTGCATTTCCTCAAAGCTTTCCCTCTGTATACAATGTGACTTTAAAGACTGAGAGTTCGCCTAAGATCTGTCCAACAAGAGAGCTACTAATTGACACAGGGTCGAGAAGGACCCCATCACTACTCTCTTTTGCGTTTCCATGGAGGGTTTCATGTCTACATGTGGGGAAATGCAACTGAGGAAAGACTCTGCTGTCCCTAAGTTATCACTCTTCTGTCTGTCATTGTTGGCACAGTTTCTCTTAAGAACTTATTATTCATTGCTTTAGAATAAGGATATCAAAGGAGATACAAGTGCAGGCTCTAGGGTCAGAGGACCTGAGTTCAAATCTTGATTTTACTAGTTGTCAGGCATGCACATTTTTGACACTTCTATACTTGGCTATTTTTTTTATCTCCAAGAGAAAAAGACAAAAAGAGAAGAAAGAGAAAATGATGATAGGAAATACTGCATTTGATTTAATAGACATTATGAGTTGAATGTGTCTTTCCCCAAATTTATAAGTTGACTCCTCAATCTCCAATATGATGGTATTATCAGGGTGGGTGTCCTAGTTAGGTTTACTACTGCTGTGATGAAACACCATGACCAAAGTGACTTGAGGAGGAAAGGGTTCAGTTCAGTTTACATTTTCACATAAATGTCTATCGTTGAAGGAAGTCAGAGTGGGAACTCAAACAGGGCAGGAACCTGGAGGCAGGAGCTGATGCAGAAGTCATGGAGGGGTGCTGCTTACTAGCTTGCTCCTCATGACTTGCTCAGTCTGCTCCCTTATAGAACCCAGAACCACAAGCCCACCCATAACATAATGGGCTGGGCCCTCCTTCATCAATCATTAATTAAGAAAATGCCTTTCACCTGGATCTAATGAAGGCATTTTCTCAACTGAGGCTCCCTCCTTTTCAGTGACTTTAGCCTATGTCACTTTGTCTTAGTTAGGGTTTCTATTGCTATGAAGAGACACCATAACCATGGCAACTCTTATAGGGAAAACAGTTCTTTGAGGGGGCTCACTTCTAGTTTCAGAGGTTCAGTCCATTATCATCATGCTGGGGAGCATGGCAGCATGCAGGTAGATGTGTTGCTGGAGAAGTAGCTGAGAATCCTACATCTTGCAGGCAACAGGAAGTCAACTGAGATACTGGGTGGTACCCTGAGCATAGGAAACCTCAAAGCCNACTCCTACAGTGACATGCTTACCCAACAAGGCCATAACCACTCCAACAAAGCCACATCTCCTAATAGTGCCNCTCCCAATTACATCTAAACTACCACATTCCACTCCTTGGCCCTCATAAGCTTGTAACAATATCATGATGCAAAATGCATTTAGTCCAACTTCAAAAGTCCCCATAGTCTATCACAGTCTCAACAATGTTTAAAATGTTGAACTTTGGAACATTGTTCCTAAGTTCAAAGTCTCTTCTGAGATTCATTCAATCTCTTAATTGTAATCACCTATAAAATCAAAATTAAAAAAAAGATTATTTACTTCCAACATGTAATGGCACAGGATATATATTACCATTCCAAAACATAGAGAAGGGAGTATACTGAGGAAATACTGGGCCAAAACAAGACTGAAAACAAACTCTAAACTCTGCATCTCCATGTCTGATGTCAATCTCTTCTGATCTCCAACTCCTTTCAGCTTTGTCAACTGCAAAATACTTCTTTCTCTTAGGCTGCTTCTACTCCCTGTTAACAGCTTGCCTCAGCAGGTATTCACATCTCTGGCATCTCCAGTGTCTCAGGGTCTCCAAGGTAATCCAGGCTTCACCTTCACAGCTTCACACAATGGCATCTCTAGGCCTGCATTCAGGCACACCCCTGACACAGACCTTGCCTCAGCAGCTTTCTTTAGTCATGGAGGGAGATTTCATAACCCCTTTCTTCTGTCCTTGACTCTAAAGTCAGAACCATGTGGCTGAAGCTACCAAGTTCTGTTGCTTGCTGGAGCTGGAACATGGCTCCCTTGTACAATTACATCTTCACCAGCTTTCTGTTTCCCATGGTTCCCTTCACTGCCCAACCTTGACTATTCTAGAACTTGCTCTGTAGACCAGGCTGGACTCAAACTCAGAGATCCACCTGACTCTCCCTTTGGAGTTCTGTGATTTAAAGCATGCACCATCACACCAAGTTTTAAGCTTTTCTTTAATTCTTTTTCACAAGTTGGAAACTTAGCTAGGTGGGATCTTGCCCTGAGGTCACCACCCCCTTTATTCTATTTCTTAATCTGTTTATCTCCTTGAACACAGGACTTAGCTCTATACCACTTCCTAGTGCCCCTTTTCTCCTCAAATTTTACATTTTATATTTTCCTTGCTCAGCTTGTTCATTTTCATTATAAATCTTCATTAGAGTTAAGACTAGTAACCACACAACAGTGTCTGTTTTGAAATTTCCTCTGCCAATGCAATTAATTCAAAACTCTTCACTTTAGCCTCAGGCAGACTTTTAGGACAGGGGCAAAAATCAGCCACATTCTTTACCAAAATATCACAAAAACAATCTCTGGGAACATACTAAAATTCTTCTCCTCTGAAACCTCTTGAGCCATCCCTCCCACAGTTCATCAAATCACACAGAGCACCACTGTATTCCACTTCTACTAGCATGGCCCATTAAGCAGCACCTAAAGCATTCAACTTCTTTTCTAATCCACAGTGCCACTGTCTATATTCCTTCAAACAAAAGCATGGTCGGGCCTATCACAGCAGTATCCCACTCCTGGGTACAAACTTCTGTCTCAGTTAGGGTTTCTTGCTGTGAAGAGACACCATGACCATGGCAGCTCTTATAAAGGAAAACATTTAAATGGGATGGCTTACAGTTTCAGAGGTTCGGTTCATTATCATCATGGTGGGACATGGAGGCATGCAGGCAGGCAGAGAGAGTGCTGGAGAAGGAGTTGGGAGTGGAATAGAAGCTACATCTTGATTAGCAGGCAACAGGAAGTAGCCTGAAACACTGGGTGTGGCTTGGGCATATGTAAGAAAGTCTGCCCTCCCAGTGGCACACTTCCTCCAAAAAGGCCACATCTACTCCAACAAAGTCACACCTCCTAATATTGCCACTCCCTTTGGGGACCATTTTCTTTAAAACCACCACACCAACCAAGATTAGCCATCATACCATTTACATTTACCACATCAGCCAAGAGGACATACTGTCTCTTCTACTTGATAAATGTAGGTGTTGTGTTGTGTAAAACAAACATCTCATCATTGTATGAGATAACCCAGGAAATCCACTGCGGCCACAGTTTCTGGTTTTTTTTCCCAGTAATCTAAGCCTCTATCCTTTCCTCACCTATGTTCTTACCTCAGTGATTAAGTTTAGTTAGTATTCATTAAAAAAAAATCAAACATTTTTTAACTGAGAATCCCATTCATGATCTTCATGCCAACTCCCAGTGCTGGCTGCACACCAACATGATCCTGATTCTGGCTGTTAGTCACAAAATAGAAATGTTGATGGGAATGTCTTTCTAAAAATGTGTTGCTCTGATTGGTTGATAAATAAAGCTGTTTGGCCAATGGTGAGGCAGAATAAAGTTAGGCGGGACATTCGAA